>WBMZ01006101.1:0-13258 GCA_013400975.1 Atrichornis clamosus
CACGGGCGGTGCAGTCCCGCAGCCCCGGCCGCTCCTCGCGCCGACGCGGCCGCCCCTCACCTGTCCCGGCCGCCGCCGCTGTTGGTGCCGCCGGGGCCCGCGCGCCTCCTTCCCCACGCCGCCATCTTGGAGACACTCGCCTCGCAAATGTCTCCGCCGGCGGCCCGCGGGCTCGGCGCGGTGCCCGACGGGAGTTGTAGTGCCCGTGTGCGGTATCGGCCGCTGCGCGGGGCGGGGCTGGGCCGGCGGAAGGACTACAAGTTCCACAGTGTCCCGCGCCGCTGCACGGCCGCGGGGCGTCCTGGGGCTTGTAGTCCCCTGGGCGGGGGCGGTGGGACCGGGCGGGTACAGCCGTAAGACCCGGTGGGACCCCCAGTCGCAGCCCCGGCACCGGTGCCGGAGCGGCCCCGCAGGGCTCGACTCGGCTTGGCCCCGCCGTCCGCGATCTTCCGCCGGAGCGGGCCGGTGGTGGGAGGAGCGCGGCGGCGAGTCCCGGCCTGCCCCGCGGCCCCGCCATGAGGGGATGCGGTTGCTGAGGGTCGGCAGCGCTCCACAGCCTCAGCATCGCCTCGTGTTCCTGATCCAAATGAACCAGGAGGTTCCTTTCCTGCAGGGGACACGGGATGGAGGATCCCCTCGAGCAGCGTCTCCCTGGGAAGAGAGGCTGGGCGGTTTTGGGGTGAATTTCGCCCCAGTCAATCCCGAAAGAGGGGCAGTGAATGGGAAGGCTCCACTGCTGTATCTCTGAGGAGGAATAAATCAGAGAATCAATTAGGAAAAGACCTCGAGGTCATCGAGTCAGTGTAAATTTTATAACCAAACCCTTCTTTAGAAGTGACATGCGGGTTTGCTGCTGCCTGAGGGTTCCCAGCTCCTGTGGATCCAGCAGAAGTCCCTGCTGAAGGTTTTGTGGGCAAGCTGTGCCAGGGTGCTTGGATAGTTATCTTCAGGATTCTTGTGCCTCTGCAGAGCTCCCTCTTGCTCCCAGCCTGATTCCTCCCAGGAGAGGAGCCTTTTTCTCAGGAATTTTAAGTTTTCCCTTAATAAACAGCAGCTCCCTGCTCCACAGCCCCCCCTTTCTTGGAGCCCTCCTCCAGCCTGACAGCAGTCGTCAGGAGACAGTGGCGCTGGCTCTGCTTCTCCCATTCCTAGAAAAACCCTCTTTTCGACAACTTTATTCCCAAGTGATGTAATGTGACTAAAGAGAACAAACCCCTGGCTGCCTCCACCTTCCCAAGCATCCTGAGGCTGCTCTTCCAGCCTGCAGGGCCCTCCCACACCGCTGCTCTCTCAGCTGTATTTTGGGGGCAGCTGTTTCGGGGGAGGTAAACGCTGCATTTGCAGGAACAGGAGGTGTTTGGGAAGCGTGCCCAGCCCGGCAGAACGTGCAGTGTTGCTGGGACAGGCCGGAGCATGGACTGTCTGGAATGTGGAATGTAAACAGAGTGTGTTACCAGCAACAGCCCAGCTACAGATCCAAACTGTCCCTCGGGAGCAGCAAACCCCACGCTCCCTCCTGCTCGAGCTGCAGCCCAGGGGCCACTTGTCATGCTGGATCAAATCGTAACTGTTCTCCACACCACCCTTCCCAGCATTTCGAGTTATCCAAACTCCGGCCTCAGCCTCTGTAGCCTTCACACTGCCTTAGGAAGTGACACAGATGCTGTCCTGGGATCCTGAGTGCTCGGGCTGTGCTCCCAGGGCTGAGGAGTGCTGGCTCCAGGAGGGAAGTGCCTTGTGTCCCTCAGAGTCACCTGCCTGCCCACCTTGCTCCGGACAAGCACAGCAGCTGGATTTCTAAGTATTTTCATGCCCACTTTAAAACAGCAGACACAAGCACTGTCTGCTCACCAGAGACTGCATTTGCAGGACAACTCCCAAAGACTGGCCTGAAATCCCGAAAAGGACTGATGAGTGTGAGGAGGGGTGGATGAGCCAGCAAAGGAGAGGAACCAGTTGTGATCCTGCTCACCTTGAGCTCTGCACAGTCATCACAAGGTCAGCCAGCCCTGAGACCTCAAATAAAATACAGATCTGCCAACTTTTGTCTTTCACTTCCTCCAAGATCCCAGGATCATTCAGGTTGGAAAAGGCCTCCAAGACCATCGAGTCCCACCTGTGACTGAGTCCCACCTCGTCACCCAGATCAGAGCACTGAGTGCCACGTCCAGTCTTTCCTTAAACACCTCCAGGGATGGTGACTGCACCACCTCCCTGGGCAGCCCATTCCAATGCCTGAAAACCCCTTCTGTGAAGAAATTCCTCCTGATGTCCAACCTGAACCTCCCTTGGCACAGCTCTTAAGCCATTTCCTCTTGTCCTTTCATTTGTTGCCTAGGAAAAGAGGCTGGCTGCACCCCCCTTTCAAGGAATTGTAGAGAGAGAAAGGTCCCCCCTGAGCCTCTTTTTTTCCAGGCTGAGCCCCGCCAGCTCCTTCAGCAGCTCCTGGTGCTCCAGACCCTTCCCCAGCTCCGTCACCCTTCTCTGGACATGCTCCAGCACCTCAATGTCCTTCTTGAAGTGAAAGATGCTTGGTACCTACAGTCCAAGAGATCTGGGGTTAGATTTGTTAGGGGATGTGAAAGAGACTTGTTTGTATTTATGCAGAAAACAAACATGCAGCAAAATTCATACCGTGGACATGGTCTGGAGAGCAGAGTAATCTGACAGGACCTACGAAAGAGGCTCTCAACTGACAGGACCCAGGCCACCAGTGACAGAGCTGGGGGTGCCTGATGTCCCCTGGTTCCGTGGGCACCTCCTGCCTCCCCCCAGGGCGGCACAGCCACTGCAGGTCAGTTAAGCCACACTTTTATTGAATTGTATTCCATGCATTATGTTCATGTTTTATAGTATGACAGAGGGAGGGATAAAGAGAAATGTTAAACATAAACAAGAGCAGAAAGGTTGTTTGTAACAGGTCCTGAGAAGGAAAGGCACATCGTAACCACTGAATCCAACAGAACGGAAACCTTGGACAGAGGAAGACAACGCTGGAGAGCAGATGAGGGAGGGGGTGTTTCAAGTTGGGGGCTGTGGAAGCAGGTTTGACAGCCACCTGCATTCTGCCACCCACCAAGGTCTGTAGTTCCAATGGGTTTGGAGACCTCAATATTCAATCAAACCACTTCCACACTCCTGTTGCCCGAGGAGAGTCCAAGATGCCAAACTCCTCCAGGCTTCATCAGCACCAAGGGGCAGCACAGGACTCAAAGCTCCTTTCTGCAGGGACCAGCTGGGAAAAGACAGCTGGTGGGGAGGCAAGGAAGGGCTGTCCAACACCGAGGGACCCTGAGCCAGGTCCCACCTGGACCTGCAGTGCAGGATCCCTGGAGCACCGTGGACTGCGGGATCGCTGGTGACCTGTGGGTATTGCTATTCACTGGCACCGAGGAGCACTGGGCACGGAAGGCTGGCACAGAGGATGGATACAGCAGAGAAATGGTTGGCACGGACACTGGCACACATCTCGGTCAGGTCAGACACCGGGGGGGTTGTAGCACCTCGAAGGGAAGCAGCAGCAAAACCGTGTGCGGTGCCTGATTTAAGGCAGCGATTGCCACTGGTGATCCAGCGCCGGGAAGCACGAGGTTCCTGCCAGAGCAGCACGAGGGGCTCCAGGGCCAGGCTTGGACGCTGGGATGCTGCCCAGGCACTGACCACAGCACACCCTCCAGTGAGCTGACACAACAGGGACTTTCTGGCAACAGCACACAGTGGGAATGAGCACAAAACCAGGACAGAGGCTTGCAGCACTGGGCTCACACATCTCTCCCGAGCACCCAGCCCTGCTCTGGCAAAGACACAAGTGTCTTATATTGGCTTACAGGAGAGAAAATGGTTCAGCTTCACCTTGGGATCAAGAGCAGGGATGATTCTGTCATCATGGCTGTACCAGAGCCAGCCTTGCTCCTGTATGTGTTCAAGTGTGCTTTGCATGTTAAAGAAGGAACATTTAGCAGCCCAGATTTCTTCTTGAGCCCCTTTAGTTTGTTACCTGCAACCCTTTCCCAGCCCCTCGAAGCCATCCTGAAGGTCACAGCCCAGGTGAGATAAGCAGCAAGAGGGCAAAAACGCGAGGCAGCAGCAGGGCTGAGCTCGAGGCCTTTCCTGAGCTGCACAGAGCAGAGGTGGCTCTGACCCTGGGCACAGGTGGTGGGCACGGGCAGGGGTCTCACAGCCTGCAGTGTGCAGGGCAGGGAGGTTTGGAAGCCTGAGAGGGCTGCGTTATGCTGGTGATGGGCAGCCCAAAAGCACGGGCAGGCAGCATGGGTTCACCTCGAGCCGGTGGCCAGGGACTGCTCAGGGCCTGCCTGCCTGAGATCAGGCACAGGGTCTCCATCTCTGACCATCCCAACCAGAAGATTGTAGGAGATTTTGCCTTTGCTGCCATGGACTTTGTGCAGGGCTCTGGGAGAGGGCTGAGGTGCCTCTTGGTCAGCGTTTCAGGTGGCACAGATTGTAAACTTTAGTTCCTGCTGAGCTAAGCAAGGTCTGGATTTGGCCTCCAGGTGGAAGACTCTCCATCTCCTTCTGCCTGGCTGCAGCCCCCAATGCCTGCTCAGGGCTGGGGGTGTTAGAAGCATCATCTCCCTCACTGCAGCCCTGCCCTGCGACTGCAAAATCCTCAGAGCTCAGTGGGAGATGCTCAGGACAGGCAGCAAGCTGGAACCAGGCAGTGCCGTCATGGTGTTACCTCTGTATCTGAGTGTGGCAATGCTGGAATGTGCTGCAGGATCATCCGCCACGGAGGTAACAGCAGGAAATGAGGTGTTCCTGCTGCTGGATGAGGACCCCATGATGCTGCCAGTGCTCTGAGCTTGGAGCTGCAAGGAGGCCACTGAGCAGACAGGTAACGCCCTGACCCAGGGCTTCTTTCCAAAGGATCTAAGGAGAAGCCATCAGAATCCATGTGGAGGCAGGCAGCTCTAACACTGAACCCTGGAGATGGGCCAGGAGCAGGTCCTGGAGGCCTTACCCTGCTGCTCTCAGGATGGAATGATGGCTCTGATCCGGCGCACTGACAGGGATGTAGAGATGGAGAAGAGGGAGATGGGGGGAGCCTTCTTCTTCAGCTGCAGGAAACCACCCTGGTGCCCTGGGATGTCCCCTCATTGCTAGGTCAGGGCTGGCTGTGGGGCTGGTCTCTTCTCCTGAGCAGGCTGTGTCCACACCGACGTCTGGGAGACAGGAATGACGGCCCATGACCCTGCGGGATGCCCTGCCAGGGTTGTGTACAGAAGCTGGGCAGGAGCTGCCATCTCCAGGGAGCAGCATCTGCAACTCAGCCACCTTTCTTCCTCTGCACAGACTCTGCCACAGCCCCTGCAGCCCGAGTATGCTCCTCGCATGGCTGCTGTCTCAGGCTTCGAAGTGTCACCATGCCAGTGTCCCCATGGCCGGCAGAGCAAAGCCCCCGAGGTGCCACCAATGGTCCACATGTTCTCATCTGTACTCCATGTGGGCTTGGACACAGCTTTGTGCCCAACAGGTGCTGCAGGGGATGAACCTAACACAGGGCTCGGGCTCCTCCCTCTGTCCCACAAAGCTTAATCCACAGCTGACAGGAGAAAGGCTGGTACCCTGTGACCACCCCTAACCAACATCTCCCAGCCAAGTTCACAGCTGCTGCCAAGTGGAGGGGAGAGGATGAGGTGCAGGACAAGTCATCCCCTGGCCTTGCGATGGAGTTTGGTGGAAAAATCATCCTCTTCCATCCCCTGGCTTGGGAAAAGCACTGGGGGGCACCACGTGTGCCCAGAGCCAGCCTGGCCCAGGGGCTGTAGCCACGCTCACACGTGGACAAAGAGGAGGAGGTCATGCCCACACTCACACACCACATGGACACGCTTAAAAAAAACGGGAATTGCGAGTGTGGGAAGGGTTTTCCTGAGACTGCAGAGAAGCGAAGGCCGCGTTGAACAGTCAGGGCCAGGTGTGCTGGTGTGGGAGCAGTCCTGCCTTAAGGCTGCAAGTGTTCCAGGTACTGTGGCAGCGGGTTCTCCTTGACGTATTTCTGAATGTACCAGCACGTCAGGTGGGCTTTCAGGTCCTCCTCCACCACGAAGTCCAGGGCTGCCTGCATCCAGTGGAGATCAGATGGGTTACAACCAGCACCCCTAACCAACACTCCCCTCTGAAGCCTTGTGAGGGTTCTGTACCCCTCACCCAGATGGGGCAAGCAACAGGTTGCCCTCGAGTAACTCCTGTGCAAGGCAGGTGGAAGGAGAGACTTGGGGGGAGAGCACAGCCATCCTGCCACAGCCACCACAGGGTGCCCAGTTTAACCTCAGCACATCCAGCCTGGTGGATGGTGCGCCGCAGATGGCTCAGCCCCTGCTGTGAAGGCCACCTCCATCACCCCTTTGTCCTGGCTTACAGGGCCAGGGAGCAGCTGTACCCCAAAGCGTCCCCGCACGGTCCCCCACCACTGTGCTCGTGGCTGCTCAGCTCTCCCTGCGCAGCCCAAGGCAGGCAAAGGGCTGGCGAGAGCCGTGAAGGTGCCCTGTGGGAACCCTGCTCCGATGGGAGATGGGGTGGTTTCCTGCAGCTGCTGCAGGGTTCCCACAGGGCACACATGCAATTCCAACATGACGGGGCCTGGCTCCAGCCGGCATCTCTAGCCACAGCTGAGATGGCAACAGCTCTTGCCCTCTGGGTGGCTGGGGTTGTACCTTTGCCAGGTGCTTGGCAATTCCTCTCCCTCGGTAGGCGTCTGGCACTTCCGTGTGCTGCAGGTCCACGATCCGCTTCCCCACGTACTCATAGAGCAGCACGGCCTTGTCGTGGCAACCTGAGGGTGGGAGAGAGGGGTGAGGGCTGGGATGTCCCCAGGGAACCCACAGCAGGGTACGGCCAATCGGCAGCTTTGGGGCTGCTACAGCATCCCTCGTGCCCCTGGGAATGGCTTTGGTGCTGCGTGGGAGATTTGCTTTTGGTGACACCTGGATATCCTCATTGGTCCCCTGAGGTGTGAGCAGAGCCAGCTTTTCCAAGCCCCAGCCTTTTCCAAGTTTTTGACCCAGCCCTGAATCACTGATGCCAACATAACACACTTAGGGTAGGAAAGCAGCTGTGGGAAGAGGGGAGAGAGGAAAAAAGTAGAGCAGGGAAAACCAACAAAGCCAACCCAGGTAACATCCCATTACTTTCTCTTCCAGTAGAGAGCTTTTTCACGACGAGACTCCTTGGTCTGCTGTTGCAGCATTGTCTCAACACGTTTTGGGGAAGATGCTGGGGAGGTGAATGCCACAAACACACAGGAAGGCACACACGTGTGCAAGGGGGGTTGTGCACACAAATTTACATGTACACACACACAGGCTTCCTGTTTCGACACCCTGACCTTTCTCACAGCAGCTCAGTTACAGAAAAAAAGAAGTTTCAGCACACGTGTAGATCAGAAGAAAGCTCAGAACAGCCCCTTGGTTCCATCCACAGAACCTGAGCTTCTGCCTTTGGTGCAAAAGCAAACACTTCATTTCTAGAGGGTTTCTGTACTTAAAAGGGAGTTTCAGAAACACAAGCTCCCACTCAAAGAGACAAGTTCAATTAAAATAATGAAAACTTTCCCTTCCTTCCAATGTTTTTTGGAGACTGAAGGGCCACAAAGTTCACCTGCATTCAGGATTTGCTTTAGCTGAGCTCAATAGACTCTATTTCACTGCATTTCAGCTGACAACTCCAGCACAGTTTGCCTCATCCCTGTATTCAAGAGAAACTAGAAATGAGCCCATTGGAATTCTGTGTTTCAAGAGAAGCAGCTCAAGCTTTTATTCCTGCTCCTTTTATGCAGACACTCAATTCCTCTACATTGGATGGAAACCTTCACATTTCCAGCCCAAGTTTATTCCTGCTGGTTTCTGCCCACTCATTCTCATGCCAACATTGTTCTTGGGTGGACGTAAATAATCTCCCTCCCTGCCGTTCCCCCAAGTATTTATAGGCACCAGTCCTGCCCCTCTCAGCCTCTGGTTCACCAAAAAGCCAAGCTCTAAAGAGTCTCCCCAGGCAGAAGAGAGGGAGAACCACAGCGTTTCTCCATGTGGATCCAGGCACCCCAAAAAAGCCAAGGGAGCAGGTGGAGCCCTTACCCAGCAGCACAGACCTGCCCTGCTGGAGGGAAACCTGCCCAGGCTGGGGCACGAGGTGCCCTCACCCTCACAGCATTTGGTGGCAGCTCTCAGGGGTGGCAAGGGCAGAGCTGGCAGCACCAAGGGCTGTAAAGTGATCTTATAACAGCAGCTTTCACATGCTCCAGCCCTTCCACCTCACTCTCCTCCCAGGCCAAAAAACTTTCCATAGCCTCTGCCTGAAGCTTTGAGAAGCTTAAAACTAAATTGACAACAGAGCAGAAGATTGTATATTTTTTAAATACACTTTTTTATATGTGATCTGTTTAGAAGTATCACACACACAAAAATGCATTTTAAAGCAGAAGGTGATGCAGTGTTTGGAGGATCTCAGACCTGTCCTGGACAGGCTTTTCCTTGATATTCCCTGTACCACAGCAGCACCACAAAGCCAAAAGCCAGGACAGGAGCTGCAGGGTGCCACTGGGGCACAGATGAACACACACAGAGTCCAAAGGATTTCACAGCGTCAGTGCTGCTGGAAACTGGTCCCAGGGCAGACAAACATCCCACCTCAGCCAAGTTCATAATCACATCTGTACGTGCTGGGATACTGAGCCACGTGAAACCCGGGACACTCGTGCCACAGGGTGTGGTGTGGGCCCTGCAGGTCACAGTGATGGCTTGGAGTAAGCCAGCCCTGGTGCTCTGTGGTACCCTGGACACAGGGGCTGTTCCCAGGACAGCTGGGGGAGCTGGAAGCAGCGCTGACCATTCGTGGTCAGCGTGACATCTTTCCTGGGAGTACCCAGCCCCAGTTTGGTGCAATCTCCCCCAAAGAGAGGGGGCACAAGCAGAAACCCCACCAAAACATGGCACAAGAGATGCTGCACACCAGCTCTGCCTGTCTCACCCCCTTGGGCTCCGGGACAGGAGTTTATCAGCCTGCACAGACAGAGCTTGGCACAGCAGGCTCAGGCCTCAGCCAGCACCAGCCGGCAGCCCGACCATGGTGTTTGACTCACTGACACTCCCCTCGAGGCCACCGAGCGGGGAGCTGGAGTCCATGCAAATCAGCACAGCCAGAGAGGAGCAGGACAGCAGCAACGGCAGCACAGCTGGTGCCCTGCTCTCTCTCTGTCCCTCCCTCCAGTCACAGGGTGCACAGGGAAGGGGAAGCTTTTCCAGGAGCTCAGTGAGGGACCAGGTTTAAACTTGCTCTCCATGGAGGGTTTCCACTGGGATGAGTTGTGGGCTCAGCCCTGACACCAGACAGGAGTCCCCAGGCTGGGTGGCTCAGCAGCCTGAGGGAACAAGCAGAGGGCCCAGTCCCAGCCCCAGCTGAGGAAGGGACACATCAGGCACCCAGGAAGACACAGGCACCCCACTCCAGCCCATCCTTCACTGGCCCCCTCTCCTGGCACACACAGAGTATCTGCCTAGAGGGGATCTGCAGCACTGCAGGACTATCCCTTCTCTCTTCCCCGTCTCCCTGTGCTGGCCCCAGCCCGTGACACCCCTTTGTGTGCCCAGACCAGGGCAGGGTCCTGGCTGCTGCCTGCCAGGCCAATTTCTGCCCTCCAGCCTTTGGAGCAGCCCAAGCTCCAGCCTCCTTAGGACACTGCTGCAAAGCCATTCCCCAAGGAGCGAGGGGAAGGAACAAACGCCAGCCACATCTCCCACTCTCAGACCAGGAAAGAAGCAGCAGGCAGCTCAGCTCTTCTGCTGCCCAGCCAAACAGTGAGGGGGGGGGAAAAAAAGCAAAAGCAAAAGCTGCGTGTGGGGTGAGCCGAGAGGACAAGACATCCCGAGGAGCTCGTGCATCCCAGGCCAGAGCTCACTGCCTGCCATGGGCTGGCCTCGCTCCCCTGGGAGCTACTGGCACGTTACTACGGAGAGAAAACACAACAGAGCACAACAGCCACAGTGGAGACGGCACAGCCCTCATGGAGGGGCCTCGCACGCAGGAATGGCAGCGGGGGGGCTCTGGTTTGGAGCAGTTTCCTGTTTAGGAGCTCTCTGGAGGCGACTGTGGCACAGGAGGAGTGGGGATGTCCTTGATGCAGTGTCTGGTGACAAATCCCTTGGTCCCTGCTGCAAACTCAGCACCTTCCCCCTCCTGGAAAGCATCTACCCCACCAAGGAAGAAAGCTCCAAGGCATGACCTGCTCCAGTTTTCCCAATACACCTGAGCCTGGGCTCCTGGACAAGGAGTTCCTGAGACTCAGATCAGCATCGGGCAAAGTGGGAGCTTCCAGTCACTGGATCCTGCCCAAACCCAGCTGGGGAGGAGTGGGAGGTTTGGGAAGTGTGGCTGCACCCAAGTGTTGGATGAATGGGAGTCGGAATGTGCGAGAAGCCCGCGCATCCCTGAGGAACTGGAGCTGCTCCATGCACGTGGTGAGCCTGTCTCCTGACTGGAGAGCCTGATGGGTCTGATGGGCATCAAGAAGTCAGAGAAACTGCTACTAAAAGCTTTTCCCTTTCCCCAAACACCTGTGCCAGCACCTGGACCAAGCAGCTGATTACTTTGGGGTGGGGGATCTCTTTGGGTTTCTTGTTTTGACCTGAAATTTCATTTTAGTTCCAGAAAAACCCAATCATTCCTGACAAAACCAGCCAATGTGATTCCCACAGAAGCTTTTAGCTTTGACAAATTGATGTTTTCCAACAGAGTCTCTGCACGGGGAGGTTTCTGGCTGGCTCGGGCTGTTAGTCACATCCTAACCCATTACAAATCCAGTTGGGCACCTTTCTGCCCTCCTCTCGAGGGATAACGAGGCTCAGTGAGGTCTGGTTATAATCAGCTTTACTTCCAGCTTCTAAATGCTCCTGTGTTTGGGATGCAAGGGAAAAGGGAACGTGTTCAAGTGAAGCAGACGTTTCTATCAGAGTTTTTGGAGCCACGTGCAACCATGAGGGGATAGAGGGGAGCAATGAGCAGAGAAGGGAAAGACCCCAGAAATCCCAGTGCAATTCATCTTCCTTGTGCACAAGGAGGAAGTCCTGACACGAGGTTACACAGGGGCACAGAGGCAAACACAGGACGATGCTGGAAACAAACACTTTCACAACCAGTTCACAGCTTTCACTCTCTCAGCATCTTGCTCCAGGGATTTCCAGAAAGACATCACCTTGGAAAGTTTACTACCCAACATCACACTACCATAAAGCACCAGCTCTCAAAGCCTGGCTCCTTGGTCCACAAGGCTGATGCATCCATGTTTTCCCAGGGTATCATCTACACTTGACATGTAACAGAAATTAGGACATCACAGGGAAGATGATCCTGGAGCCCAGGGAGTTCATCTCTGCCACAGTGCAGTAACATGGGACAAAAGTGCTCTCAGAGGGACACGTGGGTCACATCAATGCCAAAATCTGTGTCTGACCCATTTCTTGTCATTCCCTGCATGCAGCAGGGAAAACCTGCCAGAGCATTCCACACCACTGATGCTCGTGGTGCCAGGAGCGGGAGCGACAAAGACAGCAGTGCAGGAAATAAACACCCTGCCACGCACTCCCACAGAGATGGTTATCTCCTGACCGTCTTCCAGGGCTTGGCTGTTACCAGCAAATGCCTAACAAGGAGGAGGAGAGACAGATCACCCACTCCACACGGATGTTAGTCAGCCCAGCAGCACGGACACTGTCACACCAGGACGCTGCTCAGCTCGGCTGCCTTGCGTGGCCAGTGCTGAACTCACAAAAAGGGCTCAGTCTCCCTGAATTCCCTGAAAAAACACAACCTTGATCATGGGAATTCACCTACAACTCTGGACAAGGCCATGGCCAGGTCAGACAGGGCTTGGAGCAACCAAGTGGAAGGTAGAAGGTGAAAGGTGTCCCTGCTCATAGCAGGGAGTTGGAACGAGATGAGCTTTAGGATCCTTCCAACCCAAACCATTCCGGGATTCTGTGACTCCCCGACCCCCTCCTGAAGCAGGAGGTTTTGTGCTGATTCACACACAACTCCCACAGTTGATTCTCTCCCTCTCAAAGTTCNCCGACCCCCTCCTGAAGCAGGAGGTTTTGTGCTGATTCACACACAACTCCCACAGTTGATTCTCTCCCTCTCAAAGTTCACCCTCTCCAGTCACGACTCATCCCTGCTCAGCCACCAAACGCTACTCAGCCCATGGTGTGGCTGGCAGAGGTTTCATCCAGAAAACCACCATAAAAGATTACAGTTCCCTAATAACTGTTGGCCCTTGGCTGTCCCCTCTCTTTCCTGAACACTCAGACTTCACCAATAGGGACAATGCTCTGGCAGTGGCAGTGGGGACCCGTCACCTGGGACCTCGTTTGATCTCGTTTGAAATAAGCAGTTGGTGAAATTGTTGTCTCCTCCTTCCTTGCTCCACCACTGCTGAGCCTCCAGCCTGCACTTTGTAATTAGTGGTTGAAATGAAAATGGGGGGGGCGGGGGGAAGAAAAGTCTAAAATAAAATCCAGACTATTCCTGTTGTTTAATTGACAAAGCCTCCTGCATTCCCTATGATTTCTGAACTATGCATTTTATGTATCTTTTTTTAAAAGGCAGCTACCCTGCAATTTCTTTAGCGTAGTGAGGCAGCCTGTTTTACCCAGAGTTGTTCTCAGTATGACAAATGGATAGGGAATAGATGTTAGGATCATTAAATATCTGGAATTAACCATTAAGAGAAAGGCTGGGAAAGAATCAATGCACCAAAGAGAAACTTCAGTGTCACCTACTTATTTTTTTTTGTTGTTCACTCTACCCAACATGCAACAGAGCTGTTTGGGGGTCACCATGTTACCATAACTCCACAGCCCCAGTTCCAAAAGTGCTCATGGAATCTCCCAGAGGAGCAGCTCAACACCGAGGCACGTTCCTAATGCCCACCTGGCACAGCACCCCCACATCATCCAAAGGCACCTGCTCCTGGGGGGGGGGGCAAAGATAACGTCCCCCAAACCTGCCCGTGCCAGCATCCACACACCCACCCTAACCAAGGGAGCCGAGAGATCCCCAGATCTCCTGGGAGAAGGTTTTAGGGAGCAGGAAGGTGGGGGGGCACCACCAGGAATCAGGGATGCTGGGGGGGGCTCAGAAGAGTATCCGGGGGGGCACAGGGGCACTGGGGCACGGACACACCGCGGCAGGGTGGAGAGTACAGGGGAAAGTCCTATGGAACAGCGGCACGGGGGGAGGAGGGATGGGG
>WBMZ01006102.1:0-76689 GCA_013400975.1 Atrichornis clamosus
GGCCCCGCCCCGGGGCCGCCCCCGCCGCAGGGGCCCCCCCAGCGCGCCGCGGGGGCCGCGCGTGTGCCCGCCTTCGGGGTGTACCCACGTCCTCCCGAGGGATGCTACCAGCAGGGAGGCACAGGCAGAGCGACGGATCGGCCCAGCCCCCGGCAGCCCAACTACGCGACTACTTGCAACTACAACGAAAAGGGGCTCTAAAAGGCTGTTTGTGCTTTACCGAGTTTTAAATACACTTCCAGCCGATCTGTTAAAATCGTGATGAATTAAATAAACTGACTAGAGTTGCTCTGCACAGCGCCAAAGGCACAACAACCCTTCTACGCTAAAAGATCAGCAAAAGCAAAGAAGGGGGGAAATAGTCACAAATGTGAAAAATACAATCACAGTGGAGAGCAGGAAGGCTAGCAGAAACATTCCCAGGGTGGATGCCTGCAAAAAAACTTACAGGCAGTTCTGGATACCACATCCCCAGAAGTGTTCAAGGCCAAGTTGAGCTCTGAGCAACCTGGTCTAGTGAAGGTGTCCCTGCCTTTGTAGGAGGTTTGAACTAGATGATCGACAAGGCCTCTTCCAACCCAAACCCTTTTAAATGATTCTACTAGCTGTCTGGAGTTTGTTTGGTGGTGGTTTATTCCTTAATATTTTGTAAAGGACTTTAGTTGTTTGGGGTTTGTTTTGTTTGGGGTTTTTTTCCTTCCTATCTTTTAAAGGACTTAACACAATTTTGGTATTTCTGATAGTTTACTCTGTTCAGTATCATCTCAAAAATGCCACAATGGAAAGCCTCTTAGATGTGACAGTTCTGGATTCCTAGGGATGCCATCCAACACTGCCTTAGGTAGCACTAAGGCCTTAATGCCATTCTTTGGGATAAAGCAAGATACCCCACCCAATAGCCTTGGCCCACTTCAGCACAGGATAAAGCAGTAAACCTCCTTCACCTTGTCCACACTACCAGGTACAACCAAAAAGCGGTGGCTCTGCTAGGTTAAGGTATCATCTTTACACAGGTCAAAAACACACATGAAAGTGTCTCAAAATTTTATTGGACAATTCTAAAAGTAGTCAGAAATATCAGAAATATTTCTACATACTGAGAGGAAGAAATGACATGGAGAAAATAATGCTTGTTTCCATAACTGCCACTGAATTACACATGTAATGCTACCCTTGGGTCAAGTAACAGAGAAAACTGGATGCTGAGATTACTGTAGTGCTGGCTGCCAAAAGTAGTTTAATTAGGTCTACTTAAATTGTAACTTGACCCACACCATACAGATGAACCAAAAAATTAATCATGTGGATCCAAGGTAGACTGGTTAACTAAATCTGCTTTACCGTGATTTTTTTAAAAAATCCACATAGTTTCAGAACTGCCACCACATTCTACTAGGAGTAAACAAGCCCTGAGTTAGAAATAATACCTGTGCCCTCAGATAAATTACAATTATCTGAAGTTGTTGGGAAGATTTAAGAACACTGTACATCAAATACTTTTAAGGTTTGGGGGGTTTTTTTGTGGTTTTGGTTTTGTTTGTTTGGGACTTTTTGAATCTGTATCTCCCACCCCAAAAAGACAACATCATTATCACTAAGAGAGAGGTAACATAAACCAGTTGATGTCCAATTAGGTGGTTCTAAATGACAGGTCTAACACACCAGCAGAGGGACACTAGAGAAAGAGTGGGACAAGCCTGTCACTGCATTAGCCTGATACAAGCACCAGCTGCTGTCATTCAGTAGATGACCAGTTTTATTAAGAGAGAGACTGGTAATATCACTCAGTTTCCATAGATTAAAAAAAAAAAAATCCGAATTTCCTGTGCAAAAATATTTTTCTATAATAGGATACTAAATTGCTACCTATATCCAAATAGTACTTTTTTCTTCTCAGACAGGATACAGAACATGCATCCACAGAGACCACTGAGACGCTGCATCAAACTTTCTTTCATAAGCCTGTTTCAGGTAGTACTGCCTATGCAGTAGGTAGTATTACCTCATAGTCCTTTTTATCACTTCTTTTATGAATATATTCAAAATTACACTTCAAGCATTCCTTTGTCCTCTTACTAAATAAGATACAACAGAGGTTTTATTTTGTTATGAGTAGGATACAAAGGTCAGATTTTGGAACTGGCTGATGAATTTCACCACTAATTTGAAAGACTGTATTAATTATGGTTTGTCTCTGACTGCCTTTAACACTGGGCTACAGACTTCTTCAAAGGAATCATTGTTAAGAGTGTACATTCCAAAATCATGAGCCAACTCCCTCAGCACCTCAAAAATAATGACTTTTTAAAACACACTTTGGGTTCTTTGTAGTTGCCTGTTTCCCCCTCTCAGCTTTTATTCTTTAAGTTATTAGTGCCAGAAACTTACTGAAAAACAATCATCCCAGAAACCACTGGATATATACTAAAACAACCTCACAGAAATACTAATCTCCATGTTCCACCTTCTGAAGTCCTGTTAAGAAAACTTTCAAAGAGAGTTGTCAGTACTTCTGTAAAGTAGAGTTTCAAAATTAAATGAATATTAGGAATTTTTTTTCAAAACTTGCATTTATTTATGACATTGTGTTTGGCCAAGCAAGTTACATGGCATTCCGCCATGGCATCTGAGATTTTGTAACATTTTTATTCATAGTATTAACTACTGATTACCATCAATCAGGCTTCCTCAAGGATACTAGCAATTAATTTTAATTGCTCAACAGAAAGTATTAGCCTATTAACAATTTCTAAAATGTGAGAACTGTATGTACCAAGAGCATAAGCTTTTCCTTCAAAAGATTTCAGTAGATGCATTGAAGACTAGGAATATATAACATTAGGAACATAAATATTTTGAAAATAATGATGTTTTTCTAATACTAATGAATATGTATGCTTTCATACATACATGCACAGACATAGCAACTTTGATTAAACAGACATCACTAATTTATTAGATTTAAGAATGATGTACACCAAATATTTTTACAGCCCTCCCCTTCCCCCAAGAAAGGAGAAAACAAATTATCAGTACAAGTCAATTTAGCAAGTGGAGTAATGGGTCTGTATCTTAGGTCAGTATCTTAGACCTATCATATAAGCATCAGTTTCATAAGAATTATCTTATTGTACACCTTTGCACAAGCCTTCCAACATTTCTTCTTCCTCACAACCCAGTTTAATCGCTTTTATAACCAAAGGTGTATAAATTATAATGACTGCCATATCAGACTTCTTGGGTTTTGGTTTCCTTTGACATGAGTTAATGAAACAACCTACCAAATACTAGAATAAACAGAAGATTTCAGTATAAACCACAAAGTTTAAAATGTAACCTTTTGTTTTATTTTTAATCAAAGCAAGAATAGTAGAAGCAGGAAAGAAAAACTATGGATTACAAGCCTCTGAACCTTGACAAGAGCAGACAAGGCTAATTCATTGAGAAGAGCCCACTAAACTCATCATGCAGAGTTACAAGATAGCATCACCATGGATTTCTAGAACAGTGTTAGTAAAATGCCATTTACAGCATGGATTCTTTATCAGTTCCTCATTCTCAGAGAGGAAAATGAAACAGACTTCTGAAAAGTACGCTGTGTCTAAAATTGAGAGCAAAAAGTATGACAACTAAAAACATCTATCACTTTGAGTACTTATAAGAGAAGTCTTCCATAAGGTTAATATTTTACTGTTTTAGATAAAATGGAAAATAAAGCACTTGCATTTAAATATAAGCAAATAGCTTTGCTCTGGAGCTGGTTCATGTAAGAAAAATCCCAAAAGAAAATATGAAACTGAGGATTTGTGCGTACTTTTAAATAGGCTGAACATTACCCAGGTCCAATAAATACATAGGTTATATACTGATCCCAGTATTTGCATACCTTTTGATTCTGGACCAGTTATCAATTTCACTTCTAAAGGGAGTAGACTACTATAAAGTCTATTCTGATACTTCCTCAAGAGTCAAGGTGAGGTATGCATGAATGAGCACAGTGGTATCAGTAAGCTCTTAAAAGAACATGACAAGAATTGGGCTGTAGGTGCAGTAAAGCAGAAGTGCTAAATCTGCAGACACAAGCTGTTTGTACTCTACTTAAATGATTAATCCAAGTGCCCAGTCCACACCATGCTTTTTGCTCAGATATGAAAAGCTCTTAGTAAAGAGGATGGCCAGAAGCAAATTGCTCGAGCTGCTTCAGTGACTGTCAGCAGACTCCAGGCTGCAAATAGACCGGTACATTACAAAATTCACGCGCCGTAAGCCCAGCTGCTCCAGGAAGTATTAGACTGTCCATTTGTGGTACCATTCATCCATAGCACACTTGACCTGTTCAAGCAAAGTCCATTCAGCACTTGAACACATACCTTTCAGATGGAATATTCAATACATGTACAGTAAGCCCAGTCACACAACAGGTAACATTTGCCCTGAGTAGGGCAAATGAGTAGAGGAGCTGGAGGACCCAATCAATACAAGAGATCAGAAACTATCACACTGTAGAAAGTATAGATAACAGAATGTTACTCTTCTTTATTTTTAGAATCAGGTATTTTTTTAAATATTTCTAAAAGAATCATTATACACAGTAGGATCAATGTATTTACTACAAACGTGTATGCAAAGGCTGTTTGCACAGCTTTGCTTTACTTCAAGTAACATCATGCCATCTTCTTAGAGCTGCCCAGAGACACTGGCAACTATTTGGAACAATGTACATGAAGCAAGTGCCATATGCATAATAACTGCTGCTTCAGTAACTGCCAGAGCTCTGGCCTGTGGCAAACACTGATATGCAAGACAAAAAAAAAAAAAAAAAAATTTTAGTATTATTGACACACAGTGTTTTAGCTTTACCTCTACAGGCTGAAAGGGTAAGGGGGGTTTCATGACTGAAGATGTATGCTAACTTAAAAGATATTTAACTTTTAAAAGTTTGCTTTTAAATAACAAAGAAATAATATAAGTCATTCATTTCTGTGTAACAGGGAACATTACAGATTTTTATTAATTTCCTTTTTTTCCCCCCCTTCATTTATAGTGTTATTCCCCAGTTTGACACTTGTTTTGTTTCTCTAAGAGCATATTCATAACATACTACCTCCCTCCCTCAAACCCCCAGTGCAGCTCTTGCTCTTTTCTACTGGGATGGCTGAGATAACAGAGTATGATTTTTCTACTTACCCTGCTACAAAATAATTTAGATTAATCATTCCAGCATAAACTACAGCCAAAGGCACTCTTTTAAGTTATGTAAAAAACAGGCAGCCACTGTTGCTTCCAAGAGTTTCTTTGCAGTTTTCAGACCTACTACATTCACCTTCAGGATGATACAGACTGACAGAAAATGCCTTCATGCAAAGAACTACAAACAATATTTCACATTTAAAGTAAATTATGAATTTTCCAGCTAGTTCTGGAAGGACACTGAAGACGTACACCTTTCCTGCAGAACACAATCTTTGCGTAAGATCAAAGAGGATACAGTTAATATTTAACTTTTTATTAAGTTAACAATATCTAGATTGAATAGCAAGTCTGCTGCAAAAGAAAAAAATTGAAAGAAGAAAATGAAAAAGAATCCCCCACAACTTTCAAGAAAGAGTAATTAAATCCTGAAAAATCACATCATTTTCAAGGCAGTTTAACAAAGACCTTACAAATTTTGTGGGGATTTATACTAAACAGATATCTGGCCCTTTCTGAAAATCTAACTTTCCAGATCAGCAAACACCGTAAGACCACAAGGAAACATATCAGTAACCAAAAGGTGAAACATTTCAAAAACCGCAACAGGCCCTTCTGAGACACGTAACCAACCTCACTCCAGGCGGAAATGAGACAGGTAAAGTGATACACAAGCCTAAAGCTGTTACCACATCTCCTAAGTCTGACAAATTCAAGTCTCTCGATTGTCACAGGCAGCCCTGTAACTAAAATTCTAGAAAACACAGTGCTCAATTTCAATCTTCAACAACTGCAAATAGACCTTAAATGTATAAAGCCCAATTAGAATTGTTCTATGTCAGGCAACCTGAAATAACTGCATTAAGACCTAATTTGTCCAATTCTGTACTGTGTCAGTCTCCTCAACATGCTTCAGGACTAACATACAAATGCACTGGGTTGGGGCAACCAGCTCTCAGGTTTTCACCAACCTCTTAAATGGAACCTGGAAACAGTTACAGAGCTACACAGAAAATCCCTGCTTAGTTGCTGGGCGTTTAAATGGATAGAGTAGGGAAAAGCTTAACTCTGTTACCCTACAAGGCCTCAAGACAACTGCTATAAATCAGTTATGTTTCTATTTTTGTTGTTCCTCTCAAGCTGCTGGATGTCTGTGCCACTTTTACGGGAAATGTCATATTTGCATTATGTGAGGATCAGTTACTCCATCCCTATAGAGAGCACTGGGAAAAAAAACCCACTGAGAGTTTATGATTCATCTGGGAAAACTTTAAATAAAAAAAATTAAAGAAAATTACCTATAGGGGTAAACTCAGTACAGAAGACACAATCTCTTAAGCCTCATGAGTGCAATAGTACTTGGGCAGAAAATATTCTTGGATGCAGACTCCCACTAGACTCACACAGCAGCTGAAGGTCCTTGCATATGTGCTCGCCCTGTGCCTGAATTCCTGCCTTCCTCTCTCCGCCATAAGCAAAGTTGAATGTTTGTAACTGAGTCACTGCTACTGCAGTCCATTCCTGTTTATGTATTAAAGCACTGTACAGCCCGGCATAATGCAGACCTATGTCTGCTTCAGCTACCTCTGCCACAGGGCACTACGAGTAGATGGGGGTTGGCACAGTTACAAGTGGGGACTACTACAGGTGTCTCTGCAAAACCTCCTCACAATCATAAGCTTACCAGTTTATTCCAACATGGCTTAAATCCCTATGTAGGCAGTAGGTTTACAAGCTCTGCACACACAGTAAAATGACATGGAAATTGTAGTTAGAAAAAGGAAAGCAAGAAGGGGCAAGGCATGGACAGCCAGTTTTCTGTTGAGGTTTCAACTCCTGAAACTGCCTTTCCTGATGTTTCAGTTACACAAGGCAGCTTTGCCACCCAGTATCAGAAATAAATAGAATAATTACACTAACATGGCATTCTTCACAGTTGAAATAAACTGGCATATTTCTTCACTCCAAAACCAGCAAATATTTACAATGCATTTTTTAGTGCTTTAGTTACCAGGATTTAAACAATTACGTGCTTTTAATGCTGAATTTTACAGCTTTCCCATGTCTGTGACACAACAGATATTCTTGTAGGAACCTGAAGCATAAGTACAAAATAGAGATGCTTTTAAGATTAAAAAAGGTAATTAAAAGGTAAAATAACACATTGCCCTGCAAATGAAAAATAACAGAATTCATATGAGTGTCATTTCTGAACCTTTATCTTGAGCAAGCATGCTGTTACAATGAAGAAGAAACACGAAAACCAGAAAGGGAGGGAACCAGAAGTAGTAACAAACCCAAGGGCAGCTAAATGCAACAGTTAGATATCAAACACCTAACACAGACTAAAACTTCACAACAAGGCCGCATTTGTCTGGAAGTTGTGCAAAAAGTCCACAACACAAAGTTTCTTGAAGTGCCTTAGCTGGTGGACTACAAAATAACCTCTGCCAGCAGGTGCACACAGGGGAGCAGCAGCAAAGACCAGTGCTCCACCTGACACACAGCAGGCAGCTCTGCATCCACACACCTGCATCTGGCACAGCACATCGAATGGAAAGGGACAGTGTCACTCCACTGCAATCCCTCCCGTTCAATGAAAAATGAAGAACTGAAATCAGGTGGTAAGAACATGTTCACATAAAATGAAAAGTATGCTTTGGCTTTTTCCATTCATTCAACTGTCTCTATTTGTCAGTCGCATTATCTATTGATAGAGCACTTGCATACTGTTTATTTCTCCAGTAACTGATACGAACGTGTTAATTATACAAACATACAACATACCTATAAATGTATAGGGTGTAACTTCATCAACATCTCGGCAAATTAAACTACTCTGTTCTACATGGCTCCTTCCATGAAACAGGAATTTATGGAAACCACAATAAATTTTTTTAAAACCCACTTTTAAACTAACTCTAATAAATCGAAAACAACATACTAGATAAATACAACCTTTTTATACAAGTTTTGAGTTTCTCTTGTATGTATTACTTACTAATTTTCCTGTTTCAAGTTAGAAAGTACTTTGAAATTAACTAACATCCATCCTTCAGCCAGTCATTCTCTCAAAGAATAACTGCGACAAGGCTCAGCCCAGTGCATTTTTAAGAGATGCCAGGCAACACCGGACAGTTTTCAGTCAGTCTCTAATCAGGATGCTGTTGCACAGTCGTATGTCAGAGTATCTGAAGTTTATATTGCCATACTGGTCTTATCAATGAGCATTGAAAGTCTCCCAAGCAATCAGGGTCCACCAGAGATGCCTATCACTGCAGACCTCATTGGTACCAATCAGCTAAAGAACTATTATTTATGTAGTATCTCTATATAAGGGTTATTGCACAGCTTATGAAATGAGGATACACCAAGTCCTGAACATCTAGAGCATGTCATGAAAAACTCCTGCAGATGGAAACTTAATCTCTTCAGAAGGTACCACTGCTAAAGTGACATGGCTTTCTGAAAGTTTTACCCATCTCTTCAAGACAGTAGCGTATTTGGATTTCGCAAAATAAAAATCTTTCTTTGATAAATAAATACAAACATTAAAAATTTTCAAGCATGAGTCAAGAACCCTCCTGTCTGAGAAAGTGGGTCTTTGCTTGAAGGGACCTTTTAGAACTTGGCTGGAGAGCAAAAAGATGCTTGTCAAGTAGAACAACCAACACCACTAACAGTACTTCCCAAATCACGGTATTCTTCAATAGCATTTACTAACTGAGAGAACATATTCATACTTGAAGAGCAACTAAAGGCTGTTCAGTGCTAAGTTAAAGACACAAAGAATGACATTTACTAAAAGTGGAAAGGCTTTCCAAAGCAGCCCTTGATTATGAGGAGGTAGTTGGAATTCTTTTTCCCTCAGTTTAGATCCACATAATACAGGAACACATATAAAGTTAGAACTCATAGGGTAAGAATCATTTTGTTATTAAAGAGCTTAGAACTGAAGCAAATAGAAACATACAAGTTTACAAATCAAGGCATAAAACAGTTAACATATGCAGCCAACAGAAACTACTAAAAGCCATCAAAAATATCATCAAATACTGAAAAATGTCATTATATCTGACTCATTCATTTACAATTCACATTTTCACTAGAAACAGAAAAATTACCCCTGAGGGAGATTAAGACTAGTCAGATCACCTACAAACTAAAACTTTTCCATTTGAAACACAGACTTCTTTTTCCAGTGAAAATTGAAAAACTGTTTAACAAAATGTTCCAACTCTAATCGTTCTGTAACTTAAATCTGAGTTGCTGATATCACTAGCATGGCATCTTCATACGCAGTTGCTGAATTAATCCTGCTAGTAAATAGTGTATTGACCTTACAAATATTTTCTTGAGCATTAGGAGGATATTAGTTGGGATTTTTTAGCCCATAGGCCAATTTTAATGTTTTAAAAGATAACAGATTTTTACTTCAAGGAATATGGCTCCTTAAAAATAAACTGATACTTTTGTTTTACATGCTGTCCAGCCTTTTATATACTCTATCTTGGGATCCCTAAGAGACATTATTGATAGCAGACTTAGTTTAAAAAAATCTGTACTGCATGCAAGATATTTACCGTGTAAATCAAAAAGGAACAACATACTAAACTCTTCTCTCCCTCTCAAAATATCGCTTTCAAGGTCTGTAGACACCTTAGACATAAATTCTTTAAAATAATATTTTTATGTCCTTGTATTACCAGTATATCATAGAAAGAATAGTTTTACAGCAGCAGATATCATCATTTTTGCAACAAGTTTCTCCACATCTTGTTGACTTCAGCACATCACAACTCTCCTTAATCAGCTTTTGTAGAATCTTCTGAAAGCTTGTTCGTTTTCTGTCTGTGTTAAATTTTCTCTCATCCCCCACAAATATCATGTCTCTCCCCCACTCTCCTTCAAGTTAGAAGTCTATTTTGTCCCTCTCACAACTACCTTGAAAATTATTGTAGATTGGAAAGGACAAGAGATGTTTACTTTATTTACAACCCTCCCACTAAATTTTATCCACATTATTTCAAAGAACTAGCCTAAAGATAATGCTTCAAAGAATATTTGCAGCTAAATATTGTCCAATTTCACTTTTTACTCTTTTTTTCTCTTGGTAAACTAGAGTTTTCATTACTTCTTACTTTTCAACTTTCAATCTGTAGGACAGAAAATCAGAAAGAACACAAAAACAAAGTCCAAACAGCAGGTTTACTGCCATTCACTTGCTAAATTTGCTGTTGGTTCTTCCTCACAGTGTTCCGGTTTACTGCCTGTCCACTGACACTGGAAAAGAACGGGCGTTTACTCTTGGTTTAGCAAGTTGCATAGTCTCACCAAAGATAGACATGCAATAAGTATACCAAAAATGAATATACAAGACAACTATACAGGTGGAAGGGTACAATCTCCTGTTCACAGCACTGAGCCATTACATTGATTCAGCTGTCATATGAAAGCTTATACTAACATTCTGATGTCTGAGAAAACCTTCTAAGTGCTTAAAGTTCAGAAGATGCATAAAAAGAGACCCTGCAACTGCAATACAAAGACAACCTATTAAGTGACCAATAGCAATAAAAAAACTGGTAAGCTCTCTTCACCATGTGTCAGAGGAAAACAAGTGAATTACCTCCTCATTATATACATATACTCCACACATTTATATACATATACTCCACATGAGTGGCTGTTAAGTATGAAGAAATACTTCTTCTAGATCCACCTTTGATTTGTACAGAAACCTACCCTGAATGAAGCACTAAGTTACAATTACTTCACCACTTCACTAAAGTATATTCATTGTAAATTTCTACACACTTATTCTTCAGATGAAACCCTGAGACAACTACAGCAAAAGCATATTAGGCATACAGTCAAGTACACAATTTTTAAAAATCAGATCTCTAAAAAATAAAGTAAAAAATGGTATTTGAGATGTCTCCTCGACAATTAAACATAACTACTACAGTCAATTTTTCATATTAATGGTAAAATAAACTCAGAGGCGTACTCTCTGCACTTGGGCTTACTTTTAAAAAGATTTGCTGGACCTTATTTCAGTTCTTTATCGACTCCATCTTAAGCTAATACCTTACTTAAGAAACATTTACCCACTGGTCATTGTATCTGCTTATAAGCAGTAATAAAACATACAATCCCTGCACTTGAAACTCTGGAGAGATGCTTGTGTTTCCATTTACCTAAAATATTAAAGAGTGCATTTGCCACAAATCAATTAAAACAGAGGATATGCAGAAGGTGACTGCTACTTTTGGTGATGGTAAGACATCTAATGCTGTCCCCACTACTGACCCAAAAGGCCCTTTCAGCAAGTTGATTCCCCTTGCTGATTCATTTCAAAAACTGCCCCAAAAATATTACAACATTTTCTGTTGGCTTTGTGAAATTAATCAGCTCAGGGAAAAGCCACACCAGAAGCCAAGAGGAGACAGGGAAGGCTGCACAGCTGGGAATGAGACTGCCCTTTTCATTGACAGTGAACAGTTAGATCAGCCTGATCCGCTTGTAAAACTGAACTTAAAAATCTAACCAAAATCTCCTTTCCCTACCTGCTATTGCAAAGAGCTTCAAGAGCAGGTTTCAAAGGCCCTTAGGAAAGGTTCAGTTATTATTTCTTATGGAAAATATACAGAGAACAATTTCCTGGGGCATTACTCAACCAAACAATGCTATCTGCAGTGATAAGAAAACAAGAGAGAGGGTTAGAAATTTTTATGTATTCTGGATCTCAAACAATATTATGGAGCAGTCTTCGAACGCAAGTGAGCGAAGATTGTGGGGGGACACCATGGTACTTAGAAGCCCACCAACCATTCCAGTATTTTCTAATCAGAACTCTGTACTTGGGTACACGAATAGACTTTTATTCCACGTAGACACCGGGTCCCAGGTCATCCTTTGCTGTACAAGGCCGATCAGAGGTGCAACATGGAGCTGAATATGCCCTGCAGAGCAGCTGGTATCACAGGGACACAGTGCTCACAGGCACTTTCTGTGCATCCAGCCCCTGCTGCTAACCCTGAGGCAGCTACAGGTCCACTACTCTCTACTCTCTACCACAAGAGAACACATTCCCGCTCTCCTGCTTATTTCTGCACTTGCAGCAGAAGCACTTGAAGGGAAGCACATTTTCCATACACAGAAATAACGTGGACACTGTGAGCAATGACAATACTCATATCACTGATAAAATTAAGATCTCTTGTACAGTTCTTGCAGATTTGACTTACATTGTTGGCCATTAAAACAGTTCCACAGTACTAACTACCCTGCCTTACAACACAACCAATGCACAGAGCTGCAAGAGGAGGGCACATTTCACACACCACAGGTACAGTTGCTATTTGCCACTTCACACAGGGCAGTCATGGCACTCCCCTTCTTTAATGCCACAATCTGAATCTTTCAAACTCATCTTTGTTTTGTCTGGATTGTAGCTTTTTGGAGACAAAAATTTTTTAAACTGAGAACATGTCAACTCTTAAATGCTACAGCAAATTTCAAAAAACTGTCTGCTCTTTTACTAACCTCTATTAAGCGCTGTGATGCATACAAGCATATGCAAATACTTCAGCAAGTGAGCTGAGTTTTTCTTCTACAGTTCTACTAACCTAATACACCTAAAAGTTATGAAAAGATTTTTAAAATACACTTGAAACTATTCTGATGGAAACTACATATTTTAAAAGATGTATCATAGAGCACATATATGTAAGGCTTTATTTTCAGCTCTAAAACAACGTATATACTGAGATAGCATTTTGAAAGGCAACAAATATTTCAATAACAAAAAAATCAACATTAAAAAAATAAATAAATAAAAAGCCTCATCACTTGAATTTCTCACAAAATGTTTAGGTCAGATAGATGCAAACCCAACTAGGTGATATTATAAAAATAATACTTTTATGCATTCCTCGACAGGAATAGGTTTTTGTTGGTTGGTTTGTCTGAGACCTTCTAAAATATTTTTATACTTAAAAATAGTTGCTAGGCTCAGTATTTCACCTAAATTCACACCAAAACAAAAAAAATTCTTAAACAGCAACAATAAGGAACAGAAAATGAAGAGAAAAAAAAACTAAACTCCACTCACTCTCAAATGCAAAGATCTTTATAGGACAAACCCCCTTAGCTTTAAAAACCTATTGAGTTCTTCAACAGCTTCGTTATATTAAATTCTGTGGTGCATTAACACCACATCTGCCAATATTAAGCAAGGAAATGTTTACAATGTTTTTTTAAATAATTCTATTGTTTTATTACCTGTTTGATCAGCACCTGCCTTCTGCAGCATACCCAACGGGTAAACACAGTAGCTCTTTTGCTCTATTCCAGCAGAGCAGTTCATTCCATTACCAAGATACAAAAATAGAAATAAGCAGATAATTTAAAGAGGATTCAGCTACTATCTGCTATTGTAAAAGCATGATCCCGGAACAGACTATAAGTCTTCATTTCGTAAATGATGACATCATGCTATTAAGTGATATTAGTCAGGCACTGCTGATTTCCACAAAATCACTCCTAATAGTCACCATTTGGCACATATTTAATGCCCGAGAGAGGAAAACTCATCTTGAACAGTAGAACTAGTGTATTCTACGTTTTTATCCTCATTTGCTCAAACTATTAACAAAACATGTAACAAAGATGAAGGTAGCTATTTTGTCTACAAACTTCAATCAGCCTATAGCATTTTCTTTTAACCTGACACAAAGACAATTCTATTTCTTCTGAAATGATAACACTTGAAATAAAATATTATTTAAATTGAGAGGTATAAAGAAACAAGAATAGAGCATAAAAGCGGAATTGATGAGATACACCTATGGAGATATTAAGCTGTACACATCACATTGATATCCAACTATAAACTCCAGGGCTCTACAGCCTTCAAAGTTAAATGAGGTTAAAGAGCCTTCACCATCAGACACCATGGGCTTCTGATCAGTTTTCAAGCATATAAACAATAAACAGCCTTAAAAGACTTTAGTCTGTAAGCAACCTTCAGTAGCCCATACCATTACAACATTAACTTGTTGTAATTTGTTGTGCACAGGAACAACCTGTTTAACAAAACAGAATTGTCCCTGCTTTCCCCAGCTGCCCATCTTACTCAACCCGATGCACTGAAAAAAAATGGTTTATATTACACTCAGAAAGGCTAAGAGAAGTCTTTCCAAGGAAACCCTTTTCTCCCACCACCCCCACCACCAGCTTAATTCTATAATTAAGGCTGTTAAGTTCACCACCCCATAAGATGGATGAATGTCACCATCTCCCACCACTGCAGATAGACACATTAAGGAAAAAAATTTAAAAGCCACACTAATTCCCAGAAATAGCCAACCACACAGTGAAGGGTAAAAACTGCATCTGACAACCAGGAGAATCCAAGACCATAAGGGCTCAAGACTGCACTACTTTAGCTGAAGGCAAAGAGAAAAAAAAAAGTAAAACTGAGTTTTCCATTACCACTCAGCTGTACTATCTGAAAAAGGAACATGAACTAATTCTACTTTTTATTAGCAATTCTACTTTTTATTAGCACAATACACTGTAATATTTAGCCACTAACAGGTAGTAAAAGAATTAAAAATAAGACATCTTCATATAAGCAAGTTCACCCACGTCCTTAAGGTTAAAAATTCCATATACAAAGCCCATATTTTTACTTGACTTATTTACATATTATGTTTACTAAAAACATGCAATCTTCAAAGCACTAAAAAAAGAAAACACATACGGTTTTGAGATTTAAAAACTCTTAAACGGAAAGCCTTTGAAAACTTACAGGATTAGAAAAACAGGGAGAGAAAAGATGACACAAAACTCACACGCTGCACTGCAGTCACAGATCTCTGTGTAGCACACTTCTGTCTAGACAACTTAGTGCCTAATCTTAGGTATATTACATTTTTAAAACTTAAAGATATTCTTATTCCACAAAGAGGAGAAAAAAGTCACATAGGCATACAAAGACAAGGAGAATATCAGACATCCTGAAAAATTGCTTCCATATAGGTCATTAACAAATGATAACATGTCAATGATAAAATAGTTCTAAAGCTAAAGACACCATTCTCTTAGGACTTCTGATAAAAATCAAATTTGTTAGAATCAAATTTGTCAATTTAGCAAAATAATCGCGATCTGAAGAAAAAGCTTAGCAATCGGTTTTCACCAGGTTGATGACACGGATACATACTGTAATCAGGACGTAAAACATGTGTCTCCTCATCTTCATCTATTGTCTGTCCTAATGCGAACAATCTGACCCGTCTCATCTTCAGTAGCCTTGGAGAGCTTTCACGGGCAGTACTCCCAACATCCAGAACCACATCTCCAGAAGCAACAGTGGGAACAATTTTTTTCAGGAATTCCATTTTTACATGCTGTGTTCTCAGGGTTACGAAATTCAGCAGTTTAGCTCCACATTACAGAGCGTGGCTCCCACATCAACTTCCTTGAGCACAGAGGAAGACTTCTGGTGATGTCACATTAAACCTGGGTGGTGCCAACACCAGCGTCAGCTGCCAGCCAGCTGCTCCAAGGCAGATTTTAAAGACATCTAACTGTGCGGACTGATAAGAAAACCAAACAACACCAAGCCTATATATTAACCAATGCGTGCTAAACTCTGCACGCCTAGTAGACCCGTGTTTAGCACTGCAAAAATTTTAAGCACTAAGAAAATTCGCAACACATTTGCAAATTCCTATCTGACAGAGTTCAATAGCTTTTAATTTTCCTGAAGTGCACAGTGTTCACCTGTACTTGAAAGACAACACTTATCATTTCAAAAGTCTAGACACTTTGTAAAGCTGGTGTATAACATCACCATTTGCATTCTCACATAGTTTTAACCACTAACTACAAAGATACTAACTTTTATTAAATATTAAGTTCTGTTTTGCAGTGACTCCGAAGCTATTTTTACCACTTAAAATATTCACACCACCTTCCAGAAAACTGCAAATACAGAAATAACCTGTCTCTTTTTGTCCAATCATTCACTTTATCCCTAGGGCTACTTCTCCACATGTGCCTGGTTTAGCTGAGTTTTTTGTTTTCATTTTGGCAAGTTAAATGTTGTTTTGTATTTAGCTTACAGTAGCCATTAAGAAAGATGCTTTGCATTTGAAGCAGAAAGTTAAAGGGGGAAAAAAAAAAGATAAATTAGCATAGAAGAGTATTTTCCTTAAGGCTTTCTACAATTGGGAATATGTATCATTCTTTGATTTAAAGTATTCTTTTATTTACTAGACTTGGAGTGGAGATAAACAGACACAACACTAAGCAATATTCCCACCTCATTTACCACCAGAGACTGTACACACTGCTCAGAGGAGAGCCACTAATACTCACTCCAAACATCTCAGTGGCAGCCTGCACGCTTCTGTTATTTTTGTGAAGACAGCTCAGTGTCTAAAACATTGCTGAGTGCATTCAACACAATTACCCAAGCTACACATGAAGCACAGCACACTTCTAAACATTCCTTAAAATAAGGTATTTAATCTGAAATTCACTCCTGTTGTTTAGCTCTTAAAAGGAAAAAAACTTCTATGGAAGGTACTCAGAGTAACATGTTGTAGGTCTGAGAGATTCAGTAGCTCAATGTTCACAAGGGGCTGCTCAACCGGATTAAGTTGTCAGTCTTACTCAACTATCACACACCTGTGGTTCAGAATGCCACAACTTGAAAAAGTTGGTACAAGTTCATTACAGCTGTCACCTGAGATGTTTTTCAAGTACTATATAGACTGAAAAAGTGATGTCTTTTCTTTTAGAACCTGCATTAAAAACCCCAGATATTCAAGTTAGTATAACTTTCCCTTGTAAATGAATACAAACATCTACACAATTTTTCCTTGTAAATGAATCCAAAATTCTGACCTTATCATAAAAGACATACTGCTAGAATACTACTTCCTGCAGAGAAATCAAGCAGAAAATTCTCCCTATAATGATTTCATTCACAGTATTTTTTTCCACAATACAAAAAAAAAGTTACATAGAAGTGGGTTTATGCATTTTCAGAACAAATAATGAAGATACCACAAAGACAATTTGAGATTACAAAAGATCATGAGTCATTACCAGCTCAAACAATCACTTATTCATAATAGCATTATTTTCTATAGAATTTCTTCTTTTGCCCTTGAAATCTTGCCACAAACCTACTTTGCAGTTCCCAGAATTTGGGAACAAGAGAGAAATTCAGACACTTCTGTGAGTCTGAGAATGCTTCCAACCATCCACCGACCAAACTGCAGTTTGCAGATAGGTACAAAGTGAAATATCTGGTTGTCCCTAACTTAAACACCCTCTGAAAGGCTCAAATTAGCTATCAAAGTGCTCTTAACCACACTATGCAGGTTTCATTATGCATGTGGACACAGGGTGGAGTTGACTTGTCAAGTGCAAGTACCTAGTGCATCACTTACATTAAGTGCACAGGGTGTGACTTTTTACACAACATATGTTAGTCATGAATTAAAAAAAAAGTGTTGAAGCTATACTTGTTTTAAATGGGAAAAGGTAACAGCCTTTCAAGTAACAGGACATACAAATAAAACACAAGCAAGGAATAACTACACTCCATACACAAGATCATATTTCAAGATTAAACTTGGTAAACTAATAAAGCTTATACAACACAGATGTATCACAAAGCTTTTGACTGATTTTTCCTTCAGGGTGGCTTTTGTCTCATTCTTAGGAAAAAGACATCAAGAAGTTTTCTACAGAAGATAGTTGGAGATATATATGTGTATGTTTATATATATATATATGGATGGATAGTGGTTAACTCCAGCACTTCCATACTTCATTACATTCTATGAAAACAATATTTTATAAAAAATTAAGTAAAGATACAAGGCTTATGTTTCTGCCTTGGTATGTCATTTCACACACACTCCTCCCTCACATTTGTTCTTACTAACTTCTTAAACACTACAGTGTACAGTTGTGGCTTTTATACAACCTGAGCAAGTTTTACAAATTATCTGTCAGTGGAAAACATATGAGAAGACTTAAAATTGTTATACCTAAATTCTTCTTTGAACAAACACAAAACAGGCTACGAAAAGCCTTATTTAATAAATTTTACCACTTTCTTATTCTGGAACCTCTAAATAAATAAAAAAATAATAGAAGACTTGGTCTTAGACAGAATTGTTATTTGCATTACAGTACATTCTTTGCTGTCTTTACATGTGTATTCCACTTCTGTTACACTCAAAGGATGACTGATTTTGCACTGAAGTGCCTGCTGAGTTCATACAGGCTTACCCTGCCACAGTTTTTGATGTGGTATCACTAGATGTGCAAGATAGTGTCCTAGCTCCATCTCTCTCACTAACAGGAATCCACATTAGCAGGACTTTGTATCAGAAGGGATTACAAACAGATCATGAAACATGCAGAAGTGTAACACTGGGAGACCCAGTGAATGATCACAGGGTAACAGCACTTCTCAGAGCACTGTCTCTTTGGATTAGACCTTTCAGGACACAAATCACCAAGCTGTTTGGCAGGGGTGCATAGAAAAGCACTCACAATGGGAATTCCATTGAAGCAGGTGAACCTGCTGATGGAAGAACATCCCAAGAATGACAAACACTGAAAAAAACAAAACAGAGTCAACAAAAGAAAGATCCATGTGAGAGAAAACTACTTGCAAGTGACTTGAATTCACATGTCTAGAGAATTCTTAGAATTAGCAACAACAATAGTAAAAGACAATTATAAACCAGACAACATAATGGAAAGTACAATTTTTGAAGATGGCCTGGAGGCCCCATAGCCTATGATAAACAATGCATCATTTGACAGGTCTCTTCCCAAGCAAGCGTGCATTGCAAACCTGCAGCTTCCTAACACGGAACGTTTCTAGAACTCTACCCCACCCTGCCAGAGCAACGCCAGCCCAGCCCTACCTGCTGTTGGAGAGAGGGCAAAGGCTTCCTTTGTGTCTAACGCATATGATGGCAAGACAGATGCTGGGGTTTTGGAGGCCGGGGGGAAGCGTGGTGCCCTCCGGTCTCACCTGGATCATGTCAGGAATTCCCGGTAAGGGAACGACGCGGTTCTCAAGGGGAACCTCGCGCCCCCCGCCCCGGCCGTAGAGAGCTTTCCCCGCAGCGCCCCCCTGCGGCAGCGGGGCCAGATTGCGCCCGCCGCACTCCTCCTCTTCCTCCTGCTCCTTCGGCTTCCGAGCTGCCGGCCCGGCCCGGCCCGGCGAACGGGCCTCACAAGGGCGCTGGTTTCAACCTAGGTGCGCCTCTCGGTGCCGCACAGACCGCCCTGGCACAGGAAATAACTGCGCTCGGTTTCACGGACCTCCACAGAAGCTAGTACGTTCAGGGGAGCTTGCCTGGCACAGTGGGAGTATGTTCCAAAACACAGCCATGCTAAGGAAACTCCCCTGTCCGCCCATCCAGGAGCCACTCTGCCAGTCACTCTCGCATCACCTGAGCTGGGACTAAGGTCCCTTCGCAGCTACAAACCCCACCCTCAGTCAGACGAGGTTTCCTTATCAGCTCGACCCCAGTGTCCCAAAGCAGAGTCTCAGAGGTCCAGATCCTTAATTTAATCGTGATGCAATAATTTAATCATGACGCAGTAATGAAATAACAGCTCGAGCTGGTGTCTCCGTGGCGACGCCTGAACCAAGGAACCCCTGAGCTTTTGAACCCTCACAATCTAAGCGCAGGAAGTCTGGGGTCTTCCAGCTGAGTCTTCAGCTCCTGCCGCGTCTCTGAGTGCCCAGTCCCCGGTTTGATACTACAGGGGTAGTAACTACAGGGTACTACTTTGTTATGCAAAGTGGGCAGTTCACGACCTCTTGCCTCGGGCTCCTCGCTCTCGAGCTCAGCCTGCAGCTGCACACCGAGCCACACGCGAGGAATGTATTCCTCAAGAGCCATACTGGCAATTCGGCCATTGGTACAACCGCTCTGGCAGAGAAGGCAGCTGGAGGCGTTCCTGTGCCAGCAAGGTGAAAGTTCACACTGCAAACCTTCTGAACCTGATAATTTAAAGGTCTTTTCCAACCTAAACGATTCTGTGATTTCCCCTTTAGGTAAACACTGCTGTAGTGTGGCACATCTGTTGGCACACAGAACCTATGCTTTCTCCCACTTCTCAGCAACAGGACCAGTTGATTGGACAGAACAACACACCAAAACAAAAAAAAAAACCCAACCCCCTCCCCCAACATTGTCCTCTAAAAAAATCCGACACCCCACCAAAACAAAAACCTACAAAGCAAAACTATACCTCCTGCTGGGACACTGGTACTGGAGGCGTCACCAAAGCAGTTGCAACAGGAAAGACCCAGCAGTCTCGAAAAGGTCTAAGTTTTGCCTTTTTAAAAGAGTAAGCAGCCCAAGTGATGCAAAGTGGTCTCTCCCTGTTTACAGCTCTTCAAGAAATGTTAACATTCCTTGAGCTTAAGGGTGTTAACTATACACCCTATACCGAATATAGCATATAAGCACTACTGAACACAGCATTAGTGTGCAGCAAATAAACATCATGACTATTTTTGCCAACTTCCTAATTCAACATGACATCACTGTTTCATGTAGGAGTGAATCTGCTAAGGAAATAGAGCAACTACAAAAACGCTCAAATATTGAGAAGAAAAACTCAAGTACAGGAAGTTTCTCCTCCTTGATTCTTAGAAGACAAATTTGTAAGAATACTTGTAATAATTTGTCTTACCTCAAGTACAACAATCTACTCTTAAAAAAAAAAAGGCAAAGATCTGAGATACACAACTTAAAGCAGAATAAAGCTGTAGTTAGAAATCGAACTGGCAGTCCACTCTGCAAGTATAAATTAACACACCTGGATTAAACTCATGAGAGGTAGTGGCTACTGGACATTCATGTGATACCTACTCACTAAACAGCAGGACACTGTCATAATTTCACACCTGCATAGGTAGTGAAGACAAACCCCATTTCTTCTTCTGTATATGCTGCATTTTTTTTAAACAGCAAGGGGCAAGAACTTGCTTTAGAACTGTAAATGTCATGCAGCTCTCTTTCTTTTAGATACAGAAAACTGAACAAACAACCTAGCCTAGAAAAAAACATGCATAGGGAGGAAGTGTATTTGTTATATTGGGAGTCGTCTTTCGGTGGTTCACACTAATCACTTGTAAGGACCTAACATATTTAAAGGAATTAACTTTGCATGTCCATTTCAAATGCTTAAAATGCATTTAAGGTAAGAGGCTAGCCTTCATATAACTTACACTTAACTTTACAGTTAATTCCTAAGGTACTTGGCATTATTGGTTTCCTTGGTTCACTTCAATTAATGTGATCTCACAGACAAAAACCAAAGGAGTGCTATAAGCAGGGACAAATCAACATACAGTTTTGCAAATCAGTGCAAACTTCTAGTAGCTATTATTTTGCATACAAAATAGTTTAAATCAAGCCATTTAATCTTTCTACAGTTGTGTTTTATTGCACTTTTTAATGTAAACATGTAAATAGTTTCGGTTATCCCCATGCTTTTCTCAGAGGAAGCCCAGCTATTTCCTGAGAAATGTAAGTAACAAAACTGCAGAGTTCTTGGTAAAGTTTTGCTTTTCTTTCAATCACTCAAGCTTGGGGGGCTGGAGATCCTTTTGGAGCAAGTTGTGGGGCTTTTTCTTTGGAAGGCTGCAGATTTCTAGAATGATTTGTAGGGTTTTTTCAGAGTTTGGCTTTTGTTATTTAGCATTAGTATGAAAAAAAAGTAGAAATATCTGTCAAAATATATCCATCAGCAGTTCAGCATAGAACAACTGTTATGTTCACTGGCTGAATACAATGTTATTCTGTTTAATAAAAAAGCCCCAAAATTTTTACCATTTGTGTATTAAGTTTTAACTGTTCTTATCTTGAAGTCACATGCAAGAATACAATGCTTTCCTGAAGTCATTAGGAGTTCCTGAGAAGATCATGGTATTGTCTATCCCACAGCTTCTACAATCCTGTCAGGATAAGGATCTGGGCTTCCTGTTGCTAACCTCTTGCTCGTTCCAAGTACTGATATATCACACAAGCTCTTCCAAACCCATTAATTTCTTCCACCAGCAGATTTTACTTCAAATAAGAGCTTGCAGCAGTACATAACCTGAATCACATCTATTTCCAAGCAAGTAGAAGCAGCAAGACAAGACATCATTACACAATCCCCTAACAATAGAAGTGGCCAGATTTTTTCCCTTATAAAATGATAGAAGTGAATGATGGCAATCATGATGTTGATATCTCTATGCAAGGGACATTAAAATAAGCAACATTTTAAAACCAAAGGTTGGGTGGAATAGCTACCAGTAAGCCAGAACAACAATGGCAACACTGCTATGAAATTTGATCTCTGAGGAATTGAGACCTGAAGACCTTTACCAAAAGCTTTTTAAGTGCTTTACAGAAAAACAGAGTTGCCAATTGTAAATGCATAGAATAGCCGAAACACGGACAGTAAGTGATAACCAGAGACCAAGCACACACATATACTTCCAGAACTACTCAAGAACAGTGGTTCAACATATATTTCTTAAGTGAATATTTTGGCTATTTCGTTGATGATGTTCACAGCCACAGTCATTGTTTCTGTTAAGTTTCTCTAGCGCTACATGAAAGTACACATCTGTAGAGGAATTTCCTCATGTTTGAATGGCCAAATTTAAAATCATGTCCAAAGACTAAAAGTCAAATGGCTAGGGAAAGAATCTATACTCCGCTGTTCAAAATAACCTTCATTCCAATCCCAAAAGTACATAGAGCACATTTATCTTGCTTCCCTTACCATGCCTGACCTAACCTTAGTTTATTGCTTAAAATTTTATGCAAGGCAGGCAAGTTTAAAATGTTATGGACCTGTAGAAACAATCATTATCCTTTTTTCATAGAGACTTTTCTCCATAGATGCTATTATTAAAAAAAAAAAAAAAAAAAGCACAGCTACTGAGTTAATAGGATAACTATCTCAGTTTCCAATACCAATGAAAAACCTCAACACCTACAATAAATACAGGTTCTATCTTGGTTTACATGGCATTCATCCAGTCTCATCTATTTTAGTTATTCCCTTCCAAAATTAACCGAGTTTTTGAAACATAGACACAGAAAGCTTATCTACATGGCAAAATGGAAAGTAGAAAATAATATGCAATCTAGTGGGGAAAAAAACCCAAACATGCCAAAACACACCTGAGTGGCTAAAATCACAAGTCCATTCATGAGGATTGACATGCTGAAGTTTTTACTAAGTTTAGGCTCTGATATCCAGACCTTTGAAATACTATACATAGTAAAATACAATTGTGTTACAGGATTTATGCTATTTGAGGAGCAATATATTTATAAATATCATATAATGTATAGTCCTCCTGTATAGAATTTCATGATGTCATCTCTTTGTCATAACAAAACCAGTGTCAAAAGAAGGATGTTCAACTACAGATCAGTATTTCTAGGTTAATATTAAAATTAGTCATAGAAGAAATAAGTACTTCATTATCTTAAGTTACGTATTTGTTCAGGAACGATGGTCACTAAATCAAGTTGATGAACAAATTATTCCTCACAGAGAGATGCTATCTGTGAGACTTCAGAAAGTTACTCTTAGCTAGAGGATAAAGCTAGTTAAAACTATTGTTTTTAACAGAGTATTATTTTAAACAGTTAGATATTGTATATCTACAATTTGTCCACATGTATGTTGGAGAAGAACTTTAAACCTTCTCCATTCTTTTCTATCTCAAAGACAGAAATAATCTCTAAAGCATTACAAGATTCCTCTAGTGGAAATACCAAAGTTTAGATTTTAAAAAAGTAGTATTCCTATTTAAATCCTAAATCAAAGACTTCCTTCAGTGTAAAGCAACAGCACTTCAATTCTTCCACAACACAGATGTATTTGCCCCTTCTTTTTACTTAATAACTTGAATGCATTTCCACTTGATCATCTGAACATAACCAGAAAGAATAAATGTTGCTGCCAGAACTATGCAGTTTCATTTGAATAGGGAACAGGCCAATCCCACACTAAATTTAGTTGTACTGGTACTCAGGGTTAAAGCCTTCAACATTTGTGGCTTATGGAAAGATTGGCACCTGTACCAAAGGAAGACAAAATCACTGCTGGTCTGACCAAGGTGCCTTCCCCCTTACTGGGGACACACAATTAAATTCAAGGCAGTGGAAAAATGAGGTACTTAAGGAACCTACGTATCAGGTACTACAGGATTGAGTATGATTTACCATAGTAATACATCAGATGAATACCTGCTATTAATTTCGAGCAATTCTTCTTTGTAAATGTTTCTATCCCTCAAAGAGAGTAAAGCTTTTTCCTGTAGCGAACATAGAATGCTTAGGGATAGTGTTTCCATTCTACAAAATGGCAGGAGGTTGGTTTAGGTTGCGTTTTTTTTGGTATTTTAATTAACATTCAATTGAGTCCTGTCTTAAGGAAGGAAAATAATCAGTAACAACCAAAACACCAGAAGCTGCAGAGGATGCTCCCAGTAGAACTCCACATGGGCCTATGGGGACCACAGTATTTTAGCCTTTGTACATAAACATTGGCAAAATGCCATTCATGTTTAACAGAAAACAGGAAAAGAGGCAAGGATTTTGCATTTTTATAACTTCTACAAAGGGAAGAGAATAGATGTAATTTAGGTCTGGCAAGGTTTTGGTTTCAGGGCTTTGAGCACAGGAGAGGGAATTCTAATTTTCAGTGTAAGATGCTGGATGAAATCTCATTTAATCTTCCTATTTGGAAAGCTACAACATACTTGAGATGCAACAGAGGTCCAACTTAGGTACTAAATTAAGGTTCAAAAATGTTTCTAGTAAGCAGGGGAGAAAAAAAAGAAAGGTTTAAAACCCAACACTTTTTGATTATTAGCAAATAAGTAAACACAGTTGCTAAATGCACTGCAAAAATAACTAATTCTCAGAACAAAGTCATTAAGTAAAAAAACACATAGAAAGATGAAGGAATCTAAACCAACAAATTGTTGAGCCACACAAGGGAAAACTTCCATTTTTATCCTATATGGAACATTTGTGTACTTATGCACACCCATGCAGGTTTGCTTGCTATATACAGTCATATTATCACAGTAAAGCTTGTAAAATTGCACAGAGGTAAACAAGATCACCATAAAAAAATGAAATTAAAAAACCCAGAAGCAATACACAGCACACTAACTGTGCAACTTCAGAAGCTGAGTAAACAAACTTTGCTTAAAAGACATCAATGAAGGCAAATTACTGCTCCTACACACAAGCTCCACTGCTCAGGCATTCTGACAATCATCTGGTAGCAACAGAAAAGCTCAAGGAGCACCTTCCTGTATTAATAGTTCTACCCAAGTACCACAAATTAAGATGGACCTATAGAACAGACAAATATATTATGAGTGATTATTGTAAAGTACAGACTAAGACAAAATAATGGTGGCATTACTTTTAACTCCCATGTATCATCAGATTAGAAGGATTATTCTAATGCCAGAAGAAACATATGCAAGATTAGCATGTATTGTAAAAGATTTATGAAAAATTCCTTATTTAGATTTAGAAGAGAATTGCTTTATTACACCTATCTGAAGGAGAGGTTAAGCCTGTTCCTGTTAGAAGCAGGGAAAAAATAACCTGCCTTTGAAGAGCAGAAAGAAGAAATCACTGAAAAATTTAAGGACCTGGCTGAACATGATACCAAGGAAGGCAAGAAGTCCTTGATTTAAAGAAAAAAAATGATGCTTCAGTAATCTGATGAGAACAGAAAGACTGCAGAAGACCTGAGTGCTTTTTTCACTTGTGACTTTTAATAATAAATACTAATAATTGGCATAGTGAAAGACAGGAGGATTCTTTTCAGAAGAAAAGTTTCCAAGACTGGAATTACTTCTTCCTTAGGGAAATATAAAAACACAGAGGTGTCAAGACAAATTTTTCCCATGCTATGATTAGCTTTCATCACTCACATAGAAAAGCCAATGAAGCATGGTTAAAATTAAGAATTGTAGCTAAGCACACCTAAAAGAAAGAGAGCTTGTTTCCTTGCACAACATTTTTATTCCTGCCTTAACTCCACTGTACGTTTTAGACTGAACCCTTACAGTCTTTAAGGTGTGGCTCAAATCAAAGGAACAGATCTGCATCGGAAGCGAGCCTTACTGCACTTTGTAAGGCATTTCTGAGCCAGAGCATTACTGAGGAGGAGCTAAGGACAGCAGAGGCAAGAACTTCATGACCAGCGGTGCACTATACATGGAAAGTGCCCCGAGCCAAGCGAGGCAAGTTGTGTTAAGCCACGATGGGCAGAGGCACAAGGGAGGGGAACTTTGAGTTTCCACAGGAAAGCTCTGCAGCTACATAGGAGACATCAGAGATCAGAGACAGCTGCATCACTTCTGCTTTACCCAAACCTCTGAAAAAATGCCTATCATTGTCTTATCTTTGAAGTACTTGTTTTGTTTAAAGACGTACGGTGTTTTCATTAGCTACTTAGCTAAGGAATAAGTGTTTTCCAGTTCTCTAAAGGTTTCTGGTTTCCATTCCATTATATATCATAAACTGTAATACAGAATCTTTACTGTAAATTCTGCAGTTAATCTATACCTTAATGTAGAAGGTTACTGTTACTTTTAAATTAAGCACCTCTGCAAGTGAATTGCTTTCAAGCCAACAGTGGCTGGCTGCAAACGGAGAGCAGCAACTCCACAACCAATAGTATAACAGCTGCCTGACCAAAAGGAACATTAAAAGTAAGATTTGAAGATACGTATGCATACAGATAGCTGTATATATGTAAGTGTATATATATTTTTTTAAAACCCTGTAGTAGTGCAAATTTAACCAAGAGCAAAATTAGTTAGCATACAGAGTTCTTCACCACCACCTTCTTGCTGATGCATAAAGAGACTTCTAAAAGAAATTCTAACAGGTCTAGCCCCTTTGAAGGCCAAATGTATTTCATTTCAGGTGTTAAAAATCACCACTGGTATTGCCTTGTATATTATGTTCAATATACAAGCAGATTACATTATAAAAAATATGATCACAAAGAAATATCAAACTAAAATTTATCATTCATTATCAAGATACATAGCTGTTCTTCATGCCAGGAAATAAGTTCGGAAAGAACTTTACAAAATGCTGAAAACAGAAATTTTATGAATGTTGCCTAAAAAATCAAACAAAAACAAAATCCCTGACCTAGCACAAAGTCCCCAGAATCCTGGAGAAGGTAAATCCTACCAGACATATTCAACAGATTTATTCCTCTCTAGTCTGACACACACAGCTTTCCCACTTTACAGATTAAGCAGCTCTGCTGTGTCCCTATTAGCATTTTCATCTTCTGGGGTTTTTTTGGTAGATGTCTCAGCTGTTCCACATTATTTGAACAACATGAGGCATGGAGTGTGAGGCGTTCTGCAAGTCGTTTGTCACTACAATTAGGTATGGTCTACAAAGCTTGTCAGCAGAAACAGACCTCTCTAGTCAGGCATCAGAGTAGGAAATAATGTTCAAACGAAGCAGAAGGCAGGGGGGAAAGCCCACAAAAAGCCCTATTAAAGGTCAGTGAAGCCCACTGAGCTATATCTTAATAGAAACTTCGTAATAAAAAAATAACTTAAATGTTTTCATTTATTTTTTCAGTATCCACTTTACAATTTATACAGCCACAACTGATTAAACTGCTGACAAGGATAGTGAGTACGAAGTGCTGCTTTAATCCTAAATTATTATTTAAGGAGAAGAAAAAAGAAAAGAAATATGAAAATAAAGCTTTTTTAAAAAAGAAAATACATTTAAAAAACCACCACACATTTCTCCTCTTGATGGTCCTTTATTCTCTTAATTATGCTGTAAAAGAAATTAACCAAACTTATGTGCTACACTTGCAAAAATTATTGTCAACTATTAACAGGCACATTAATTATTTTGAATACTGTTCAGCAATTGCATTTACAGATAGAAATAGGCTTTTCAGCATAACTGGTGCTCCAGACAATTTTTCAGAGAAGTCATGTGAACTTTTCAAGACCTGACTGAATAAAGCCCTGAGCAACAAGGCTGATCAGGGAACTGATTCCAGGGAGTAAATTAGTAACACAGAAGAAAAATGGCAGCTGGCACATTTTTCCACCTATATATTATTTTTCCTTATCAAACATTCTTAAAGGAAAGCATTCCATTTCCTCTCTGCATTCTCTGACAGGAAAATACACCCTGACAGATAGCTTCTCACTGAAGTGAAATAGAAAAAAAACCCTCAAATCAAAGATGTTTATTGTCTATACAAAACACAGTAGGTTTTTAATACAGAAGACAACAGATACAAAAGCTGTGGACCCAATGCTAAGAATATTTGTTTTAAACTTACTACCTGATTGTTTTTTTAAACATCTAGCAGTAAGTATAAAAATCACAATAGTTACTGAGAAGCATTCAAAAAACTGCATCAGCACTGGACAGCCTTGTTCCCAGTAAGGAAAAACTACACAATTCAAATTTGAATATTTGATGTTTGTAATTGGAGCACATTTTCTATATAAACATATTGAAATGTAGGAACATACATAAAAATGAGGTAAAACTAAGTTGTCCAAAGCATGATAAGCATCCACAGGAGAGCGACTTACAGTAAAAAATTATACTAATATTCTCAAATGCTCTGCACCCATTTTTGTTTCATTTGAAAGATGGATTTAGAGTTTCTACTCTAATGCTCAAAGATGTATTTGCCTTCCTTGAGCCATAGAAAGATACGGTGTTCAAGGTAAATTTCTGCAGCAACAAATTTATTATCTTTTGAGAGAAAGAATACATCAGAACAAAAATAATTATAGTATAAAAGTCTAACAAAGGATGGTTAAGCAAGTCAGCATGTTATATAATTAGAAATGAAAAACATTAACAGAAGTAAACAACATGGATATACGATACACTGGAGATGTTACAATGGCAGATCCTACCATGCATTCAAATTCTATTTTATTGTATACTTCTCCTGTATAGAATACATAGAACAATACAAAAAAAGAGAAAGTGAGAGCTATGAGAAGGTATTATAGAACATATAATCATTATTAATGATAATTAGTTAATAATCAAACAAAGTATTCTACAACATTCCATAAAGTAATATAGAATATATAACTAATAAAAATGTCTTGAACACAAAAATCCAAATACCAAATAGCATATAAACAACTGCACTTCAATATTTCCTCCTGTCACACCCATGTTCTCTGTTCTCAAAGGCCAAAAGGAAGCATCGTCTATCAGTTTTACCACTTGACTCTAGAAAAGCAGTGTGCTGTATTACTTTTGAAGGACGGTTTACATGTTGGTTGGATCTCTCCATATTCATTCCAGCTCAGAAGTGCTTTAGCAACCATAGTTGCCCTGTGCTTGACATCAATGAGTATCTATTTCCTACTGGTAAAATCCTTACAATGAAGAGCAGCAAAGAAAAGAGCATCTATGTAACGCACTGACTTAGGAATGAGAACACCGACTAAGGAACTGGATGATCTTTAAGGTCCCTTCCAACCCAAACCTTTGCACGACTCCATGCCTGCCTCTGCCAGTGAACTGCAGTACCCGGCTTCACCCACAAGGGGGCAGAGCGCAGACGCCCGCCGCACATCCCAAAGGAGGGAGGGCTCTGTTCCCACCAACTCCGACTTGCACGGAGCACTGACGTTCATAAAACTTGAGAGAACTGTTGAACATACAGAAACTATATAAAATAAATACTAAATGCACAGTAATTCGAGAATTGGTAAATGTACAGAAACCACATCTGAATTCCGAAGTCCCCAAGCTGCAGATGACTGGGAGGCGATTTACCCTGTTCTTAACCTCTTCCTTCCTTAGACATTCACTTTTTGGCCATGATAGTTACTACACTGTATTAAATCATATATTCTTATTGGATTTAACACAGTACAGACATTCTTCTAGTCAGATAATTGATACCTGAAGTAGCAGCTCAAAGTGTGTTAACAGTACAATACAGACAACAAAGACCTAAGCAAAAATGGAGTAAGATACATGAAAATCTATTTATGACGGTACTGAAAAAAAGACCTTACCACTTAGAAGCCATTGTTAACCACTGATGAGAGCTGTTAGCATATCACACTTAGGATGGATCCATCAAGACATTTTCTCCCCAGTCCAATGTTGTGCTTAGAGATGTAAGAGTAGACAAAGATGTAAACAGCTTCAAGTCAGTTGGTATATAGCCAAAAACTGGAGAAAGGTCTCCAAACACAGTATAGACAAATCAAGTACAGAACTCTGAAAAGAAAATGAGAAAAAACAATCAAATCTTAGACACTTCAAGATGACAACAATTTCCAAATGCTTTCGAATTCTGAAATGGTCATTGAAAAATTATAAACAATAAAAATCTGTTACATATGTCTTCAAAATTGCTGTTCTGCTCAGAAGCTAATGACTAATTCTTAATGATTTTTTTCCCATTATAGAGAAAAACTAAAACTGACACCAAAATAACATCTGGTTTCCCACACTCAGCAGATTCTGCATGCATTCAGTCCTTATGTAGAGTTTTAACTGCACTTGAGTTATGAACATATTTTTATTAATCACATATAACCGCTCTCAAATGCAAGTCATTCTGAATCAATTTTTTCATATTAGTTCTTTTATTTATTTCTTTTCTGATTTTTTTGGTTTTTTTTTTTTCCTCTGCTCAGTTAGCAGAAGGATGTGGCCAGAAAAAGAAACAAACAATACTTCAGCTGGGTCTCCCTAACAAAGCCTAGAGAACTTCTGGAGATTCCTTCACAATAGGAGTTTGTACACAACTGACAAACTTGCCACAACTTGCCTAAGCAGCAGTTTGTTTTTGTTCTTCTAAAGTGCCAAACTACAGCAAAAGCACTTTAGTATTTTTAATTTTACCCTGAAGGCAGATCAAGCACTTTTAACAACTCAAGTCTCAACATGCAGCAGCAATCCACCACTCTGGAACATCTAGTTTATATGGGGAAAATTTTTTTCTTCTTTTTAAAATTCATAGCCTGAAATTCCAGGTACAAAAAAAACCTGTACATCCAACATGATTTTATCAGTGGTCTGATGCAACACAAATGCAGCAGTTTCCTTTAAGGATGTACGAACCATTCAATCACCATCAACTCTTTTATGTACAATTTGTTCCACTTCTTAAATAGTGTTTCCAAAAATACAAAAAAGAGACCCACATAAGTGCAATCTAAAAGTAAAAAGCCACATCCTGAAGATTTTAAGATGCAAAAGAAAGCTTAAAGTGGGACCTTGAGACATGCAGGAAAATTTGATAAACTTTTGCAAATAGGAGGCAAGCTGATGTTTATATATAAATTGGAAACAAATTACGTAATTCCTTGAAAAAAGCAAGTTTTTTAAAATGTTGACCAGTTACAAAGGGAAGCATTTAAAGACAGACAAAATTCTGACTCCGAATTTTACCTGTTAAATTTTGCAACTCTTTAATAGAAATGTCAACTGTTTGCTATAGTTTGTGCATTTGGCAGTACAGTTCAGACAACTAGGGAAAGTCAACACTGTTGTCTGCACAGCAGAAATACATGGCTTTTCATCCTACCTACGTCAATTCACTGTACTATTCACTTTTTTCCTCTTCTTTTTGCTCTTTTTCTTTTATTAAAAGGTAAACAGTAGTTCAAATCAATTCATGTCAAACCTTACACCCACCCCACTTTGAAAGAGAGTAGTGCAGCTGTCCTTTAACTCCTCCCCAATTACACTCACTGTGAACAGCACCTTGATAAAAATCAAACTCATGCCTTATTACCCTCCATAAAATTGAAAGAATTCCCAGAGAGAAATCCACCCTGGCATATGCTGACATTTTAGCTCACCATCTCAAGCAAAACATACATTCACAGGTACATAATCCATTCTGTTTAGAAGCTTCCCTGCTTGCTGCCTTCAGAGCAAACACAAAGAAACACATCTTCCTTCACCACACCAGATTCACTCTCCCACTCCCACCACAACACACCACCCAATAGCCCAGCTGCTTAGTGCACGAAATAAAGTTAAGCTGAAAACTGACTCGACTGTCCAAACTGTAGGAAGATTCTGTCAGTTTAGCAGGGCAGACTGTTTGCAAAGTGCCCAGACGGTGGGAGGCACATGAAAAACCATGCAATGTACTCAAGTATTTTGGTGGTACATACTGAGCAATAGTGAACTTTAAATTGCAGTTCCTTCTCAGAACTTCAAGTACAACTACAGTTGTATTTGAATATAACCTGAGGTAATCTACTGATTCTACTAAGGTATTCTATTCTGATCAGATTAACTCTGACTACAGCAAAAATAAGGTATCAGTCATGGTAGCAATAAGGTCAAAAGTCTCCAACAGATGCAAGTGAAGCTTACAGTAGTTACAGCGTATTGTTGGTTCACTGGGCTTCATTTCCTAACTGCAGCTGACAAGTTAAAATGTAACTATACCTTATCAGATTTGAAGTCAAAGGTACCACACAGGTGGAGGTTTAGTGTTTGGGGTTCATCCCTACAGAAGATTTATGAAAAGTTAAGAAGCAGAACATGAAAAAAAGAAAAACCCATAATAAAGTTCGAAGTACAAAAGGCTTGCAATCATAAGGTTCAAAAAATAGTTCAAAGAAAACTGCTGCTACTTCTAATTTTTCACACCTACAAGAACTCAGAACTCCTCTAAGTTCCTGAACGAAAAATCCAGCCAACCTCAAACCTGATCAAGTAACAGCATATGTAACTTTTACTACATAAACTTTTTGGAGGGGGTGCTTAAAAGAGCATTATTTTCAAGAGAATGCATTATATTCACAGAGTAGCTGCTATAAGGTTGGATACTATGCAAGACTGAACTCTACCTTTTCAGCAGCAATTAGATGCTTTTTGCCATTGCTAAGAGTAGGAGCGGTGGTACCGCAGATCACTTTCAAAAAACTTCAGGAATGGGGATTAAAACTAATGTTGTAGGAAATCTAAGTGTCAGCACCTGCATTTAAGAAGCTATTTACAACACACTAAATTAGGACCTTTTTTATATTTACTAGCCTAAAAGATTTAATAAGATGATACTTCAAAAGAAAGAAATAAATAGTAAGAGTTTTAGCCAACTGCTAGAAGTGGTGTTTCCATGCTACAAACCCTAACCAGGCTTCAATATATTGTTTGCTTTTACACAGGTAAAGGCAGAGATGAACTATATTAACTTTTAAGACATCATTTTAAAAATTAAAGCAAGCTTTAAGTTTAGGGGCAAACATTTACAGAATGGCACCACAATCACCCAAACCTGTGGCTGCACTGTAACTTCAGCATTTCATAGAGCCTGGCTGAGTAACCTGCTGTCACAAGCACTCCTAAGACAACACACCACCCCTTATGAGCTCTGGTCCTCTGTTACTGTCCCCTCCCTAAAGTGATGGCAGATGCAGTAAGAGCCTATACACCTGATAAACGTTTCATGCCACAAGGCAAAGTCAAGCTTCAGCCCAAGGATTCCAACCTACACTGCCCCTCATGCAGGGGGTAGCAGGAAGAAAAGAACATTGTAACTGTAAACTAGATTTAGTATACAACACACCAACCACATACAGGACTTCCCTGTTAAAGGCCAGTTAGGCATTTTTTCCACTACACCTGGGAAATACCAGAAGGCTGAAAGACCCAGTGGCTGCCCAGCTCCCCTGTTCTCCCAACCTTCACTTCACCAATAGCCTGCACAACTAGACCATACTGCACTTATGGCTTGCTATCCTCCCAAGTAAGTGATACTAGTGACTGTGTCAGAAATGGCAAAAAGAAGAGCTTGAGAGCACCTGAATAATATAGAAGCTCCTTTTAAGCTAACTACCTCATAAAATTGGGTTCCATAAGAATAAAATTGGGGAATTAACCTTCTCAGGCTGCTGATACCCAAATCTACTCCATTTCTTTACTGATGCTTGGCACACTGTGTATCAACAGATGCTTTTTAGTAACAACTAGGCTTCCTGTAAAAGTTTTTGGGTATATTAATAATATATAACAATAATCAACACCACAAACTAAAAATGGTACATGATGAACTGTTACTAAACGCTGTCAAGAACACAGTAGTCACGCAGTATTCTCCCAATTTTACCAAACATCTCCTTACTGAAAAACAGCCTTTTTTCCACTCCACAATCCACACCACCAGTGAGGCAGGGTGGCTACTGATCAATTAACTGGGATGAACCACGAAAGTCATAAAGAGGAGAGAAACAGGAGTCACTAATGCAAAATTTGTCCCCCTTTTGGGGGACTTGGGCAGGGAGAACTTCATTCAATACAAATATTGCAACTGGGAGATGCATAGATCATCAGCATGAAATTGATGTAGGTTCAGCTTTTACATAACTGATATGGAAATGAGATAACAGTCAAGACAGATCAAGATCACCTAAGAGGATTCATGGGAAAAGAAGAAAAAACTGCATATCTGCATACCAAAACTTTGGAATATAGCCAACCACCTGCACCTTAGAACTACATGTGTTCTACTGGTTCAACACTTTCACCTCCCAAAAATTACAAATAGCTCTCCATTAAAAAACTGACAAAGTTCAATTGAAAATACACCCATTTGTAGTGAAGAAGGATTTGCAAGATAAACTTCAGAAGATGGTTTGGTACCAAATGTGTAATAATTTGACCATAATAAACTTAAAAATGTGTTATTTGAATTCTCTTTTCCTTAGCTAGCATGAAAAAGGACGGCGTAAGTGAATCCCCAATCAAATAATTGGGACAGGGCCATAAAACCTTCCTGTTCTTTGAATCTTTACTGTAACTTGCTCTCTTTTGGAATCTCATTTCAGAGTATTAGGAATATGCCAAAACTCAAACTGTGTTTTAACCACAGCAGAATGGATATCTCCATCTAGGCCTAAGACCTTTTCAGTTTCTCAGATTAGTCTTGTTAGAAAAATTGCCTTTACTAGTGCCACAAGACAAGGAATCCACTGCCTTCAGAAACCAGTGATGCAGTTACACCTTCCCTTGGCGCTAATGCCCTCTGATCACTTTTACCCCCTATTTTCTGATTGTTGATTTAGAGTTGTGTTTCCTCAGCTGTAGTATAGAACCAAATATTTTGAGCCCCCAAAAAGAGACCTTAGGTATTTTCTATTACACCAACTCTAAGTTTGGACTAGCAATCTGAGAGAAAGCATTTCTGTGCCGCTTTTCAAGAAACTGCAAAATGAGAGTGTTCTATCTGCAAATGATCTGTAGAAGACCAAGAAATTACAGTTCTCTTCTCTTAGCATCAGAGGTTGTAAGCAATCCAGATGTTCAGACTACCTGTCAAAGGGATGTTGCTTCCACCAGAAAAATAGCTAAAGGTCTGTGTAGTGTTTAAAAATTTGTGCTGGCACACAAGTATTTCCATGGGAAGAAATTAATAAGACCCCAGTTTGCCTAATCTTATGTCCCCTAGAATTTATCATCACCTGAAACTTATTACATACATGCTATGAAGGGAAAATGGCAGACCCTAATCAAGAACAACAACCATCATCTTCCTCAGACACACTGCTGCCTGCAACAGTAAAACACAACAGTGCTTCTGGAGTATTTGCATTCACCTGAACACCACTGTTCACCATGTCGGTATTAACCAAGTTTCAGCAACAGGAAAAGTGAGAACTTCCATGAGTGTGCAGGGCAGGCGAAGAGCCTCAAACTCTGACCTCTGCACCACTACCACTACAGCAATAACAGAAAATGGCAAAAAATGCCAAACAATTGAAATGAATGAATGGAAAAAAATTAACATCTTATGTACAGCATTTTCTCCTCTAACAGACGGTTAAAGCTCAAAATATATTCTCTTACAAAGTGCCAAAAACTATAAAACACTGACCAGTTACTGTATCTGCACAAAGGAAAACTGTGGCAATAAAATTTTTCTTAGTTATTATGTAACGTTAGGAGGAACCAACATGAACTTTATATACATTCAGTACCAAGGCCTATATGAATTAAGTGAATACCACCTTCCCACTGCCACCCTCCTCAATCCCCGAAAAAAGCCACACCACTTTACTCCCTTGAGTAAACAGGAAGCTGCTTTCTCCACTTCCTCTCCTCAGAGGATCTTCAACAGAGGTTAAACTGAGGTCCTATACATAAAACACTAGTAGTTCTTCAAATATGCTGACCAGACAACAATGAAGTATAACATCGATAATGTATAATATAACAAGAATAACACCAGTTAGCAGATTTCTTAGCTACTCAAGCAGCTGCAGAAAAACATTTAAATTGATATATCCCAATCTAATGCAATCATCTCTGGCCTCTGGAAATAGAATACAAATACTGTATAAAAGGCAGTAGTGCTAACTGCTTTTGAAATACAACAATTGGAATGGGGATTTTGTTGTATTTGCAGATCATCTCAACCCATTCCTTTTTTTTAAACAGCATTTAACCTGAAGAGTTGATAGAGTCTGTATTTACACAGGGTGAGATATGAACTTGCTGTTTCACTTTACCAAACTCAAACGAGGTCAGTCTGCATTTTCCAGCATAACAATAAGATAAACAGAAAAGTAGTTGAATTATTCTTCTTGTTTCTAGGCACAAAACATTACAAAAGCCCTAGTGATTTCTCTCTCTATGTATTTTACTCTTCCCATAACAATTGCAGAGTAGTTTTCAAACAGCCATCGGCTAAATCCAAAATGTCTTGTGTCCCTAACATATGCCAATTCTTAAACTTGGAACATCTCTATCACTCAACTAGATTTTATGCCTTTAAACTACATAGTTATATACATATGAGTTTTATATACTAGATATGGTTTGAAGGGAGCATGCAATAAAAGCTACTTTCAAATTATGGAGACTAGGAAATACTTGAAAACACAACTATTTATTCTTAATTTTAAAAGGCAAGAGAACAACAACTTGCACTATGGCATAACAGAACACACTATGCAGTACCTTCTTTAGATATCTTCCCATGAGATATGAGGTTGGGCTTCAAATTGGATCAAATCAGTTGCACGCAATTTACCTCAGCACCACAAAAATACAAGTATAATCTGTGCCTAACTGATGGCTCATTTGATGATTCTGAATAACAGACTATAGTATCATGGCCTGATCATGACTTATAGGAAGAGAAGTGTTCTTAAATGCTTTTAAATAAGGTTCTTTTTTTTCCCCCAGTACAAAGGCCCAAAACTACACCAAAGAGTTAAAAGAAATGTGTAGGTAAAAATATTCCCAGATTCCTGCACTAAAAGCTTGTTCTATTTATTCTGTACTTCTATTTACCTAGCTTTATGTTCCCACACTTGCTATCCACCACTTCTCATCCTTCCCAGCTATTCTATAAGCTATTCACTTATCAAATCTGCAGGTAGGTACATGTAAATACATCTAAATATACACACACACCCATGTATCAACTCCATCTGAAGAAATACCTCTGATCCCCAATTTTACATACAACGTCTACCACCTAGTTTCAAAAGGGGATGCAGAGATGAAGTCTAAACTGAAGGAATAGTGGGAATGGGGCAGGATCTCCATGATTTCTGTGCCAAGAAACAGAGGAACGGGTTTGCCATATGAAAGTGAAGGTGTCAGGGAGACCTACACATACTACTACTCCTCTCGAAAATAAGAGCACTCATTTGCAACTCCCTTCTCTTTATGAGTTGATGTGGGTATCCAGGAGCTCCCTGAGTCACTCCAACAGCCATCACGGGACCAGCAACTACTCATCACCCTGTCCCAGCAAATACACAGGCCAGTCCGTAGTCACAGTGCACAAGGCAGTAATTCTTCAGCTTTTTGGAGGACATTGTTTTTGGATGATGACGACAGAGGTAGAAATCTTAGCATTTTTGCTTACCGCAATTTTTTTAAAACATAATCAGCATCACTGGCAGATTAGTTCAATCAAAGATCATGAAAATTCTGTCAATGTCAAAATGTCCAGCTGCCACTAGCACAACCCCAGCAGTTCTTTCTGATTAGGCACACAAGCAAAAATGGTGTTGATAAGGACTATTATTCTCATGCCAGACAGATAAAAATTACCAGGAACACTTCAAGTACCTTCCATTCTAATGTCTCTAAAGAGAATTAGCCTTTGTCCAGGTTTACTGTTAGCTCCAAGTCCTCTTTAGAACATAGCATTTACAAAAGAAGATGCTTCATTTTGCAAAACATAAGTGGAGAAATAAAGTCACACTTTGTAATATCAACTTCAAATGCCAGTTCCTGAAACCTCATTTTATCCTAACATTCTCAAGCCTTATGGCATAGATATTCCTTTACCTCTTTTTAAAATTAATTACCCTTCTTTTGTTCTCTTTTAAGTCTCCCACATTGAATTACTAGAGCCTTATCTTCTGGATCAAATATAACAAAACTATCTCTATTTGTAGTTTTTATGCTCTCATCAGCTCTTATTTTATAAACATATCCAACATTATATTCAGTTACTCCAAACAAATAAACTTAACTGCATAGGGCTGGCAAAACCTACAGTATTATCGTCTTTGAGACTACTACAAAAAACAAGCAGTGAAAGATGAAGAGCAGTAAGTCTTCTGTGAAAAGCTAAGCAAATGGGATTGTGTATTGCAAGGCAGGTCTTACCTATAACCTTCCAAGGATCTTCTTAGCACACACAGTTCTTCTTTCTGCTCTTCTACTTTGCTTACTTGCATACTGCTGGGGTATCTTTGAGCTCCTTGAATACCTTCTGCACAAGTATGACTAACGTTATTCCCACGGCGACCCAAACTACAGTAGGCTCAAGGACTGTTGGCAAAAGTGATACTTACTAATGCTACATTTAACCTATCGCTTCTCTTCCCATTCCACGTAACATACTTGAGCGGTAATACTTTTTTGTTATAAGTTGCAGTTTATGAAGACAAAGCAGAGAAACCTTGAGAGTACACGGGAAGGAAAACAGGATCCCTAAGGTTTACCAGCAAGATACACTCACCAGAATACTAGAAAAGCTTTATAAAGTCCCATTGGAATCTTCTCTGGAATACTTCATACAAGTCTGATCAATGCATGCTAAAAAGACAAATTCATATATGAAAGAAGGCAACTATGGGATTTTAGTATGATCAGGTAAACAGGAAATATCTCACCCAAACAAGAGGGAGTCTGGTTTATCTGGTTTAGCAAAATTATACTATTACTCTCTAGAACCACACTGAAGATAAGGGGAAACAAACATTAAAAAGAAAGAATTGCTACCTAAGATGAAAAATAATGTTGGCAACTGCCACTCACATAAACTGCTTTAACATACAACCTGAAAATTACAAATACTCCCCAAGTATCAGTTATTTAATTTTGAAGTAGCCTTCCAATAATTAGCTGGCAAAACACACAAAGCTTGTTTTATTATCATCATCATCTCATGTAACTTCAATTAAAAAAAAAAAACATCAAAGAAGAGAGGGGAGAAAAAGGTTCAAGCCAGGAGTCTTCTCCCATTTTCTGGAAAATAGAGAGAAAGAAGAAAATAGGTCACCACACTAACACCAAAGTGACCAGCTGCACCACTCAAGTGGCATGTCAATAGTCCCAAACCTTCTACTACAGACTCTTGTCTGTAGCTATTTCAGACTAACTCAGCTCTTGAAAATTAAAGTTCTCCTACACCTGTATGGACCAGCTGCCAAAGCAGCAGCTGGAATGGTGCAAGAAAAGTCCTTCTGTGCCAAGGTCTGTGCAAACTCCACACAGCTCAGCTTTGACTACTGTCATTAACAACAAAAAACAATTCATGTTGCTCCTGGTGACAAGGGCAAGAATACCCATATAATACCCACGTAAAGAACAAACCAATAAAAGACCTAAGTTTACAGCAACAGCTTCTGGGCACTAGGTCCTTGTACCACACTGAATATTTAGACATTTCAGAGAACCTCAAACTCAGCTATAGAGGTTTGGTTTGGTTTTAGTATTTGTTCCTCTTCTATCTTCGCATACAAACATAAATCACTAGGAAAAACTAGGGATAAACACAGAAATCCCTCAAAACTGAAGCCATGTCCAGAGCAAACACTGTTGTTCAACTAGCTCAAGGGGATTTTTTCCTTTTTGATACCTTCCAGTGACAGGATTGGACACTTGCTATTTGAGACTGTATTCTGTCATTCTTCCTGGGAGGTGTTCATGTCAGAGGGAATTAGGGATTATAACAGATTTGGGGGAGGGGAAGGAAGGGAAGGACGGACAACACAAGTCTTTAGAAGAGACAAAGCTATATGGCAATACATGGACAATTAACTGTCGAACACTGAACATAAGCAAGCTAAATACTGCAAATACCTGCTCTTTTAGTCAACACAGAAAGGCAGAAGCAACCCTAGCGGAGTCAGCCTGGCCAACATCTATCACTGGAGTTCACCACAGTTTATAGCAAGACCAGACAAGAATAATGCGAATCCTAAAACCTCCTAACATTGCAACACTTCTCCAGCCCACTGTCATTCCTGGGAGGATAATTACAGGCACAAAAGTCATAAAGGTTCAAAGTTGTTTGGGTGCGAGCCTGCAGAAGCAGTACAAAGCAGCAAACCACAGCCAGGCCCTGCGCTAGGCCAGTTGCCCTCCCACTGATGGATAAGCTACATTGCATTTCCTATTGCTAAGGCAGGGCAGTAACTACAGGTACAGGGTCACAAACACTGAACTATTATCCTCATTTGTCTCACAGTAACTCCCATAACCCACGTGTGCATATAGTTCCTTCTCCTGACATTATTTGCATGACACCTATAGTTTCTGTTAAACTAAGGCTTAAACATAGACAAAAACTACTAAAAGCTCATGGTGCTCTAAGTTAGAGGAGCACATTATACACCCATATTCTGTATTATGCAAGTCCACTGAAAAGGAAAGTTTGTCTTCACGTCTCACAAGGAACTCAGACAAAAAAAGTAAAACTGTCCCTTGGTTGTATATGCAATAATGAAGGAGTCTTCACTAGGCAAGATGATGAAGACAAAACCCCCTGAAATACAAACCTAGACATAAAAAGAGCAACTCCTGCCTGATGTAGAACACACTTTTCAAAGTTGTTTTCCTTGATGCATAGCCACTGGAGGCAATTATAATCTTCTTAAGTTTTTAGAAAAAGTAAATACAGACAACACTTGTAATTAGCAAAAACCTCCAGCATACCAACTAATTTTAGCCCCTCAAATTGAAGAGAAAAGCATTCCCAGTAAAATAAACATATGAGGACCACTCTTGAGCTGTTGAAGCCTAGCAGGATGACTCTGCAAAGCCTTAATACAGTAACGTGAAAAATGAACAGTTCTACTTTTTGCCTTAGAGCCCTACAACCCTTCAACCTCCCTCCTTAAAGGTACTATGCTATTACACAAGAACCAGCTCTCACCATGCTTTGGTTCACCTAGGCAAGTCAAACAAAGAATTAGTTGAATATTTCAACTTTACCTTAACTAACCCCACAGAAGAATTAAACAACTTTTCTTTTGAAATGAAGTTCAGCAACAGTTTCCTACAACATCCCAAAGCAACATACCACCGCTCTGCTCCAAGGAAACCACTTCCAGAGAAGTCAGCACAAGCTTTAACCAAATCAATTTTGGAATATAAATAAGGAGTCACTCACAGCAGCAATTTGCCCAGGGAAATCAGTTGTCTACTGACAACAACCACCATCAAGCACTACTAAGGACCTCTGCAAACCACAGATAAAGGAAGCTTCTGACACAGAGAATGTCGTTCTCATCTTTAAATACGTGACTTACTAAACCCGCAACACGATTTTTACCGAGGGTTTGTTTCCTTCCTGAGATAGTGTCACAAGATAAGAATCAGTGTGGTTTCACAGCACTTGGTCAACGATCTTCCACAGAGATTCTGAAAGTATTCAGCATATATCCTCAGCGTGACAGTAACAACACAGAAGCAAAGTGACTGAAACAGCCTATTGAGGAAACAACACGTTGAGGAAATACTTCTTAAGAAACTACAGTTAATTTCACTCTTTGCTCAACCCTCAATCAGCAAATCACCTTCTTTACAGGAGTAGTCTATATACTCCATGAAGTCTGCAGCTGGGAGAATATGCAGTGCATAAAGAAGTGAAGAACTTGCCTTCTAGTTTAGTATATTTCTTTCCTAATGTCCATTTCAGATTTGTAATTCTGAAGGAAGTCCAGGTTACACTCTTGATGCCTCATCTCCAGATTGTCTCACTATTCCTTAAAACTGTATTAGCAAATTGCTTTTGCAACTCAGTATGAGTGACCACCAAAATATTTGGGCTTTGTTGGGTGTTGGATTTTTTTTTTTAATGTTTTCCATCTGATTCCTTAGGATGTTTTACCTGGAGCTACCCTGATTGCCAAACCAGTGATTTCTGATCAAGCTACAAACTGAATTGCGCACTGAGCAACGAAAATTATCACATTACCAAAATACTAGAAACATACACATGAAAGTGGAGAGGAGAAAACTAATTAAGCCCCTACAATAGTTACAGCCACACGAGCATGCCTATGTGAAGCTGTAAAAACTGCAAAAGCCAAACTTGGTCCTAGGAGCACCTCAGAGCGACTCCATCAGCGAGGCGCTGCACACTAAGCGAAGGGCGCGCACACACGTATCCTAGTTTGCCGCTCAGGTCTCCCAAGTTTCACCCGAAGGCGAGGGAGCGGGCCAGCTGCGCGGAGGGCTGCACAGGCGGCCGGGGGCGTCGCTGCCGGCCCGCACGGCCCTCCCCACCCGGAGCCGGGACGCGCGTTTCTCCGCCGGAGCCCCCGGGCACCCCCAGACGGGGCGGGGCCGGGAACAAAGCACGGCTCCATGCCACCCTCCCCGCTCCGTCCCGCCATTCCCGGCCGGCCTAGCCCGCTCGCAGCCACGCCATCCCCCGCGGCGGTGGCTGCCCGGCAGCTGCGCGGCCCCGCTGCCATGGGGGGCGGCCGGAGCCGGCCGGCCGGGTGCGGGCGTGGGGCAGGACGAGCCCGGCGGCGACCGCCGCTTTACGCTCGGCCCGCAAGGCTGTGCGAGCGCCGCTCCCACCCCAGAGGCTCCGGGGGCCGGTGGCTGAGTAGCTGAGAAGGCTGGGCATGCACGGGTGGGGCCGCGGCCGGGGTGGAAGGGGCGGAAGAGGGCGGGAGGAGACAGAGCGCGGGCCGCGGAGGGGATCGGAGGAGGCTCCGTCTCTCCGGAGCAGGAGGTCCGGAGCCCAGGCTGAGGACGGCCGGACGGCACCGAGCGCACGTAACACCGGCAACCCATCCCCGCCTCCGCCCTGCGCGTCCCCCCGCGGCGACGGTGGGCAGGGCCGCCCGACCACACGCTGCCTGCCCTCCCTCCCTCCCGTCCCCGCGGTAAACAAAGCGGCCCGGGTCGGGGCCGGGCCAGCGCCCGACGCCGCACAGCACAACCCGCGAGCTCCGTTCCCATCGGGGTAGGGCGCCCCCTCCTCCCTCCAGTCAGCCACGACCGGGTCCCGACTACACCGCCGCCTCACCTCTCCCGCCGGTGGAAGCTGCCGCAGCCCCGGGCGCCGCCGCCTACCTCAGCACGGCTGCAGTCCCCCCACCCACTTCAGAGCGACCCTGGTGGGAGCCAGTGAGCGACGCGCGCCGCCGGCATCCCCCACCGGCTTTATCCCGACGCCGCCTCTCCCCTCCGGCACCTCGACGTCCCGGCGCGGCGCTCCCGCCCCCCCCGCCGCCCCATTGGCACGCACCGCCCCGCCCGGGCCCGGCGCTCACTGGGGCAGGCGCGCAGCACTCACACGGCCCCGCCCCCGCGCTCCCTCCCCGTTGGCTCCCGAGCGTCCGGCCCGCCCTCCCGACACCGCCCCCCCGCGCCCCGACCAATCGCGGGGCGGCGAGGGGCGAGCCGAGCCTCCGATTGGCGGCGCCCGCTCGCTTCCCGTGGCTGCGATAGGCCGGGGCGGTGGCCGGTCCCGCCCGCGGGAGCGCTCTGGGCGCCGCTCCCCCCGAGCCGTCCCGGCTCCCCCTGGGCAGCGCCCTCGCCCCCGACATGCCTGGTAGGAGGGCGGCCTCAGGAAGCCTCCGTGCCCCGGCAAGAGCAGGACCGATCGCTGCCGTTAAGAAGGCCGGTATCATCAAGGTAGCTGGAAATAAAACGGCTTTATGGCCACGCAGCAGCGTGGTTGGGGAACATCAAGGAAGTTTCCTGGCTCCTGAAGCGATGAGGCCCCGCAGGGATCTCGCCGCGCCATGCCCCTGCCATCAGGGCGCTCCTTTCGCCCGTAGGAAGCGGTCAGAAAATCCGCCCTTCCCCCAAGGGAATAAGGGCAAATACTTGTGTCTCGGCCAGCTCCACGAATGCTGAGATACCGCCTTTTTGCCAGGAATTACTCGCGTTGTTCTACCAACGCGAACCGCGGGGCTTCCCCCGCAGATGCAGCCTGGCTCCCAGGAAGCCTGCGGGGCAGGGCAAGGAAAGCTGCCGCCACCCCTGCGCGGCATATAAAACACTTGGACTGCTCTGGCCATTGGAAGTTCACTTTGATTTCACATACTTCCCACAGGCGCCAAGCTGCAAGGTTTATCGCAGTGCAAGCGGCACCGGCAGTGAGGCGGAGTAATGAGATAATTCACAACATCATCCTCACAAAATTCAACTGGTACTGGGACTGGCCAGGATTTCACTAATCCAACAGGTCTGGTGGCTGGAAGTAACATATTTCTAAACAATGCAAAGGTTTGGGAGTCAATGTTAATAGAAACAGTACCAACATTAACATTTTAAGTTGTTAGAAAGTAACTATATTTTCTGTTAAAGTTTCTCAAAGCTTCCAGGCTTGAAGAGAAAAAGGGGAGGGGAGGAAGAAGGAAAAATAAATACATGTAAAGTGTGATAAAATAACACAGGATCTGTAAAACAGTATTAGAAAGAATCCTGAAGTCACCATTTTCCCACTGTTAAACAGAAGCCTGTTGTGCGGGTACTCTGTTATAATAAGCATATCCAACAAAACCAGAGCTGAATGAAAAGTAAAAACAACAAATGCGCCAGCACAACAGTTGTAACAATTTCTATTAGGAGAAGTTCAAAGTTCTGTAACACACTTTGTATTATTATAGTTTATTTGGAGTAAAAGGTCCCTCCATGCTCAACTACTTATGTCCATGTGCTGCACACCCTTAAGACAGATGATGTACATCAACTTGCAGAAACCAGTAGGAAAAGAAAGCAGGAGAGGAAAAAAATAATTATATCCTGGTGGGTGAGAAGAGGTTAACTCTTCCCTGTAGATTTAAGAATTTTGTGAAGTACTTTTTATTATATTTTAACAATTGTACCACAGTGTAAATGCTGGGTGATACAGCACCTAACAAGGAAAAAAAAAGGATTCATTGCTACCGGTGTTGTGCATAATTTTAGACAACTGGTTAAAGCAAAGTACATCACAGGTTGCTTCTGATTTTGAAGTTATCCTGAGGTACGAGCTCAATCTGATCTTCCCAATAAATGCATGTAACTGAGACAAGAGCAGCAGAACCTCACCACCAATGAAAATCAGACCAGTGGTATTTAACCCTGAGCACCTGAACTTTACAGAATGTACAATCACACCACTTTCAGAACCCAAATTCTCCTGTTACCTGCCAGCTTTACAAAATAGCTCTTAAGGATTAATTAGGCTGTAATTTTCAAAATACATTACAGTACCAGTTAATATTAATAGCAATTATTATCTATGTGGGTAAAGTCCTTACTAATTGAGGCTTTGGCTATCAGCTCCACAAAGACACCCACTCTTGGTTCTTGCTGATGTGCCATAATGCTTCAGGCAAATAACTGATTCTTTGTTTGCCACCAGTTGTAGTAGTTACAACAATGCTCTTTTTTTGGTATGAGGCACTGTTATTTCCTCATTAGGGAGAGCGTGATTGTCCCAAATACAGTCCTTTTAACTCTTGGCAGCCACCAGAACCTCTCAATTATTGCATTTCACTGTATTGTCCAGAACACCAAGCAAAAAACAACAGAAAAAAAAAATCACCATTCACATTGTGCTATGTACTTGAGCACATAAACTTCCAGTACTTGTTTTCGTGACTTTCCTTACCAGATAAGCATTTATCTCAGCTCCTTCATACATCTACTTGTTTTAGTTATGTCTTACACAATATCGTAAAACTAAATTTATTTGTTAGGCCACCTCTCTGTTTTGCAGTGGATTTTGTAAAACCTGTCACTAAGTGTTAACAAGGGGATGAAAAAGAATTATCAGGAAGATAAGCTTTTAAACCACTTGACAGACTGCATATAACTCACCCTAATAATTCTTTGAGCTCCAGCTTCAAGAGTTCTGAATATTCATCAGTTTCTTTGTTTTGCAAAGTACTGCAATTAAAAACCATGTGACTTTCACACCTTCCAGCTTCTTGTTAACGTAAGTAATCAGTTGGTTTTAAGAGAATCTTATCGTTTGAAACTTTTCTTTTTTCCTTCTTTGAGGCGTCTGCTTCACAGGAAGTAACTTCCAGTTTCTAAAGGTTAACGATCAAGTTTCTGTATTACAATATTTTGAATCTCAAATATACTCTTCATTCTTACATGATACTAAGTCATAAAAGATAAAAAGTTTAAGAGGCATAGATAAGTGAGTTGTAATACTTCCAAAAATCATTTTGACTCCTAAAGTGGTCCAAAAATATATATAACTTTATGCTATTACAAATAATCTATCAGTTTTGTAGATTGTACATGTTTAAAAACACACGAACCAGCAATTATAAAACAGTTGCTGAGTCATCAAACCACCAGTGTGCATGTTGTTGACACAAACAGCTCAAAACTCCCTGAGAAATGTTACATTGTCATCTCTTAAGAACTACCCGAGTGCATAGATTTATAAACAAAAAATGGCATAGTGCATAACGGCACTTGTTAAAGCAGAAGGCAGAGAAAAGAGTATTCAAGAGAGGAGTTAAAATACAGCCTTAAGCCTTGTAAGAGAACAACATTTTACATTTATCAGAAGGACTTGGTGATACCATCACCGATTTTAAACCAAAGTTCTCATAGTTGCATCAAAGATACCATGAATATAAAGGAAGTTGTAGAAGTAGACCAGAGAGTCAGAAAGGGTGTCTTTGTTAACATTTCTTTCTATGGATGAACTTCAAAACCACATCTTGAGTACAGGTAATGAAGTGCCAAGGATACAAGTAAATGAACTCTACCATCTATGCTGCATATGGCACTACAACTGCAGTTCTAAGCCAACAAATGAGTGTATATAGTCAGGTGAAACCTCTAAGTATCTCACAAGTAGGCTGTACTAGGTGAGATTTTTGAATGGATGGTAAACTCACCAGTTTGCTGCATGATTTTAATTATTTTTTTCCCATTAGAAGTCTAAGAGACTTGAAGACAGTGCAGTGAGAAAACTGAATGGATAACTATTAATTTTACAATGGAGAAGCAAAACATCAGCTCAGAGTCATTATTTTCTACAATAAAGGAGACTGCCATTTCCTCTCCATGAGAGTCATTATTTTCTACAATAAAGGAGACTGCCATTTCCTCTCCATGTTTAGAGGAGGTACAGTTCATGAACATGTCCTACTCCACAAAAGTGCAAGTTTTAAAACCCCATTGTATTCTTTGCCTAAAAATGTACTGCAAGATAAGTGGAAAAAAGCATGACATAAGTTGCCTTAAGCGCTATAGTCCCATAAACAAAACTGGGTTGACCTGATGAGGCCAAAATCTTTTGCCTTCCAATTAATAATGTGCATCATAGATGGTCATGTATTGGAGAGAGCTTCATTAGCATGGGCCCAGGTGACTGACAGAGATAAAGATTACCTGATAACACCAATTACTTCCAATTTCATGCAAACTAGACATGTATTTATTGTACGATGAGAGCTATGAATTAAAGAACCCCACTATACATAGTTTCTGGTTCTATATACCCATCTTATTTCAAGATCCAATCTCCTCTACAGCTTCCATTAGTCCATTTGTTCTGGGCCTTCACATGTTCAGTGTTCCTTTTATAGTTCTCTACTAATTTCAGACATTTCATATCCACATTCCCTACCAATTTCAGACCTTCAATCTTGAAAACTTCCCCTCTCCTAGCTTCAGGCATGGACTCTTTTTTGCCATCAGAAAGCAGCAATTTAAGCCAAATTCCAGGTTAAACAGACAATGGCTCCAGGAAAGGCTTAAAGGGAGTGGTGCATTCCACAGGCAAGAACGGACAGATCAGGATTCAAGCTGCAGTACTGCATGTTTACAAGAAAATGCCACGGCATACATTGCACTATCAGAAACATAGTTTTATTTATTTCCTCAGCATTTCCTGATTTCTGATAAGCTGCAAGCACCCGCAACAGCTGCCATTTCCACAGCATTAGCTAGAAGCAAGTACACAACCTCCTAGTCTTCCACTTCAAGACAATCCTAACCACCAAATTTGTACCATTTTCGAGCTCAAAGTTGCCCACCAGGCCCTTGCTTAGTCCTCATTCAGATAAGCTCTTTTTTAGGTAACAAAGCTCTTTTTTTTTTTTAGGAAATTCTGGCCATGCATCTTTAGTAATCAGTGAACAAACCTGTGCGTAACGTGCCTACAGTTCGAGCTAGGCACGGACAGACAAACGCTTTTTGCTACCCTTTCTCAAAGAACACGAGCCCATGCTCGGTGCAGGCAGTGCCCCGTTAGCGCCGTGCCAAACCCGCCCCGCCACCATCGGGCCGCCCTGCGCGGCAGTCCCCGCTCCGCGCACGCGCACCGCTCCCCGCGGCGCCGCGCGCACTTCCGGGTCACGGCGGCCATGGAGGCCGGGCAGGGGCCCGGTCCGGGCGGCCCCACGGGCGAGGTGACTGCGCGGGTTCGGCGTCGCTACGGCGGGGAGACTTGGCGGGGCTGGGGGCGGCTCTGCTGGGGGCGAGGTGGCTGGCTCGGGGCCGGGGAAGGGGATTCCTGTCAGTCGCTCGGCTGCCCCTGCCCTGAGCTCCCCGCGGGGACGGTGCCCTTGAGGCCTCTCGGGGGCCCTGCAGGGGTCTCGGCAGGCAGTAAGGAGATGTTCATGTCTGACTGTGAGCCAGCAATGTGGTCAGGTACCAATGGCATCCTGGCCTGTATCAGGAGTAATGTGACCTGCAGGACCAGGGAGGTGATTGTCACTCTGTACTGGGCACTGGTGAGGCCACACCTCGAGTACTGCATTCAGTTTTGGGCGCCTCAGTTCAGGAAGGGCACTGACGTGCTGGAATGTGTCTAGAGAAGGTAATGGAGCTGGTGGAGGGTCTGGCGTACAAGTCTTACGAGGAGCGGCTGAGGGAGCTGGGGTTGTTTAGCCTGGAGAAAAGGAGGCTCAGGGGGAACCTTATCAGCCTCTACAACTGCGTGAAGGGAAATTGTAGCCAGGTGGGGATCGGCCTCTTCTCCCAGGCAACCAGTGATAGGACAAGAGAACATAGTATTAAGCTGGGCCAAGGGAGGTTTAGATGAGACATTAGGAGGAATTTCTTCACAGAAGGAGTCATTACATACTGGAGTGGATTGTCCAGGGAGGTGGTGGAGTCACCGTCCCTGGATGTATTTAAGGAAGGACTGGACAGTGGTCTCTAGTTGACATGGTGGTGTTCAGTCATAGATGATCTCGGAGGTCGTTTCCAACCTAATTGTTTTTGTGATTCTCTGTTCCCCTGGTGCCAGTGGCCTTCTCACAGCTGCCCTCCTCCTGGCTGGCTGGTGTCTGGCAGTGTGCCCGGTGGCAGGACTCACAGTGGAAGAGGGTCAGGCACCTCCAACACAAACTTCTCACACACTGGCAAAACAGCTGTTCAGCTCTCGCTGAATTACGTCTCTGTGAACCAACAACACACCTTGTGTCCTTGAAACCCTGAGAAATACTTTTAAAAGGCACTTAACGGCCTGTCACATTTCAGCTATTTGGAAGGCTGGTTGGAGTAACCAAAGCAAGTTTTTCTGGAGAAAAAGGACTGAGTTTAGATCTGACTATGCACAAAGTATTTTCTGCTCTCTCATGTGATTTTTAGAAGCATTGGATTTTTTTAATAATATATTTCATATGACATTAATGAACAAAAGGCACTGATTTCTTATGTATAGCTGGGTGAAAGTAGTGAAACTACAAGGTGTGAAAGTTAGACATGAAGTTTTTTGATTGGAAAATGCCCCCAAACTGTTCTTTTGCTCATTCTTTTCTAACTTATTTCCCTAATGAAAGAGGGAAGTACCTAAGCCTTATGTTCCGACAGAGGAGGAAAGACGACTCCTCAAGGAATGCGCTGAAGAGAGTGCCCGTTATAGAGGTAAGTCCATTTTGCTGGTAAACTTGGTTGCTTTTCTTCCACCCTTAGCTTTTGCTGTTGTCTGAGGCATTACAGAAGGCCAATACATCACAACAGTGCATTAACAAGCATCACATGGTCTAAAATTGCATCCCAATAAATGCTGATCCATATAGTATTTACCTTTATTAAGAGTTTGGACAGCAGGAGTTTCATAAAAGGTGCAACATAATTTCTAAGTTTCATGCTTTATAACAAGATCTCTTCATATTTTAAGTTAACATGTTTCCTAAAAATCAGAAAATAGATCTAACTAGTGCATGTCTTGTTTATTTATGTTACTGGATTTTTTTTGTTATTTATGCATTTTTATTTTCAATGTTATTGTTATCTTTAGCATGCAAGAGTAAAATAGTTTAATTTATAACCATTGCTTTTCATCTTTATGGAGACTTGTGTAGAGAACAACATATAAGCAGTCACTCAGTTCAACTTTTGGAGAAAATTTCTGTGTCTGTGCATAGCCAGATATTTGGGCATAGTTTCTGTAATCCAAAGGTTCAAGGCATACTTAGTTTTTGTACACCTGGTCATGAAGTTTGAACAAGCCTTCTGATGTGATTGTTACCAGCTGTTTTATCACACACTAGTAGGTTACTCCTGATGCAGTAGGTGGCTTGGCAGAAACCAGGACGGATGAAGAATTTAGCAGCTGATTTGCTAAATTTAGCACACTGGGGGCTCTGATTTCTCATGGAAGCCAGTCAGCTTCCTAAAGCATTGTGATTTTGAATTAATGATTCAAAGATCTGCCTTCTCTTTCTCCATTGGTTTGGCATTCTCGTCTTCTAGTTTTATACAAATACTTGGAAATCTTCAGCATATTTGCTAAAACATAGCCATTTCTCTGTTTCCATACTAGATTGTTGTATTCACTGTATTAAATACATATTGCTTCAACGCCCCTTTACAAGAGGCTGTCTGCGACGCTGCCTTGAAATCCTCACTTTGTATTTTATCATATCAATTTTTGTTGCTCACTGAAGTTACTATAAATTTGTGTATTTTCAGTTGGTTTGTTCATATTTCAAGCTGTAGCAAATTTTTGCCCATTCTTACAAACCCTCTGTGTTTTGACATAGTTTCTCTTGACAGCTTCTGCTGCTAGTCATTTCATAATTCAGTTTAATAAATGCTTTACTGCAGTCACTAATTTGTAATCACATCATACAGTGTAAGTTCTAACACTTAAAAATTCACACTACAATCTACACATTTATCTTTTGCACTTTTAATCTCACTAATAAAATCAAATCATATTGATACAACTTTTTCCCCATAAAACTATTTTGATTAGGGTACATTATATTCCCATCCTAATGTGTTGTTGATATATAAGCCTTCCATTATTTTCCCTAGATTTATTTTGTTCCTGAAGCTGAAAAAGTACTCTTTGCCGATAACATTGATATTTTCTGATTTGTTGGGGTTTTTTCCTACAGTTGAATAATTATTCATATTCATTTTTATGCGTGATCTAATTTTCATTTATTCTTTTTTCTATTCTTTTAATTTTCAGTAACCATTTCAGGTCACTTATATGCTCACATACTAGTGCCTATTTCCACTAAATTGTGTAACCTGTCTTTGATATCCAGAATATTTGTTTTGGGCCTAGAATTCATTTCAAACTTTTAAGGGTTAGACTGAAGTCCTTTGTAATAAGTTCATTTGAATATATTTTTCTTAACACGCCCACCCTCCCCTTGTTTGTTTTTTTTTGCTTTTACAATTTAGTTTCAAATCTGTGCTGTCATTCTATATCTCAGAAAATCTAGAACTATAAAACTGTGGAAAATCTAGGTCTGAAATCTCTAAAAGCATCAGATTTTTAATATCTAATAGGTTGGAAGATTTTACTTTATATTTTGAAGTGTTGCTGTAATCTTGCTTTGAATCGAGGAACCAATACATTTTCTTAAAAGTGACATCCAGTCACACTTACCCTGAAATGTGGGTTGGACTCCTTACCTGATTTAGACCTGTCAGAATTTGTGAGGGAATAAACTGTTAATTTGCAAAGGATCCTTTAATATTGTGCTGTCCAAAAATATAATTTGTCTTCAAATATGAACTTAATTAGCAAATAATGTGCATCAAAACACTATAAGCATCTAGTGCTGTTGCAAAAATTTATCTCCTAGGTAAAATCATTGAGCCTTTTTGTAAAATCTACATTTTCAGATTTGCATAAAATTAAATTTCATTATGGCATATCTAAATCTTTAATGTAAATAACTTTTGTCTTCTGTCATGTTTTCTATTTCATTGTCCTTGTATCTTTTGCAGGGGTGGTGGTCTTTACAAATAGTCACAGAGTTAACCTCCCCAATATAATAATTATCATTGCTTGTAATAAGCATTCCTTTAGGTTTTTGCAATCTCTAAATGCTTTTTGCCACCTAACGTCTTCCAATATAAAAGAAATTGACATGAACTGTTAAGCTGATCGTGGTAGGCAGTGATGGTCTTCCATATTTGTTATCTTCTCTGCATTCCTGACCCTAACCCCAAGTTGTGCAATTTGATCCCTAAGCTACAGAAAAAACTGCCCTGATTTTTAATTTGATGGTGGCTAAAACGTGTTACCTAATTTTAATCAATTTGATTTATAGCTCTTTAAGAGTTAAATTTTTTCCAAAGTACTTCTGTTAAAGCATCAAGACTTTTGATTATCAAAGATCTTTAGAGGTACTGGTCTCTATGTAGCTGTGTTCTGTCCTGAAGAACTCTCTATGCCTCTCTACCTTAAAGTTCTGCACCTTGGTGCTGTAGCAGTTGTAGCTAGACATGGAGTCTTGTTTGTCAAGCTTTATCCTGTCTGACACTGGCTTTTGTAGTTTAGAAAGCATGAAGTGTAATGCAGACAGGATGACTCATTAACTAGTACCACATAATTTGTAGTAGGTCTTAAAAGCTGGAATTGAGAAAGTTTGATAATTTACGTACAGTTTCTTAAGTGTATGTATCTTTATATTCTTATACAAATTAGCTTAGTAAGGCATAGCAACTCTCATTTTATTGCATATTTTCTTAAATGTGATTGAAAATGCTGAAAATCATATTTTAAGCAACTTTTTTTCTTCTTCACAGCTTTTCCTTTGGCTGCAGTAAGCATGCTTGGTACTAGTTTCTTAATTAAAAAAGGTAAAGTGTAAAAATACTTCAGTTTCATTTGGATTTGCTCAGATGAAATATCTTTCTGCTGTTAGTAAAGTTACCATGATAATATAATGTCCAATTTGCTTATAACTAAAAGAAGTTCAGACTCTGCAGCTACATGATTTGCAGTTCCTCAAACTAAAGAAAGAGCTGAACTTAAAATCAAGTGCATGTGCATTTTATGTTGTGTGACAAATGCAGTATCTCACTGATTATGGAACAATATGTTCTGCAGTGTGTAATAACACTGTGATTAAATATGATTAAAGAGATAATTCCTAGATTTTTTAAAATTTTATGGGGAATTCAGATGTTGGGGTATTTTATTTTTCTTTAAGTGTAAAAGAATAACCTGCTCTCTGCAAACTAATCTACAAGCATAACTACAGTTGATGTTTTTCAGCTTAATTCTTAGTATCTCATTACTAATTACTTCGATTCTCATTTTCAGGTGTTCTAAGAGATAGCTCAAGATTTGGCTCTTTTATTAAAGTTGCATGTAAGTAAAAGCTACATATAAATTCAGCTTGTTTTCATGCTTTATGTTCTGGAGTCTCCTACGCAGATGTAGCTCCCCTGAGACAGGCTGGCTGGCTGATTCACTGTGACTCTACTCTAGTAGAATCATACAGTATCTCAAGTTGATAGGGACCCATGAGTACCAGAGTCCCAACTCCCTGCTCCTCACAGAACCTAAAACTAAACCATATTACAAGAGTGTTTTTTAGATGCTCCTTTAACTCTTAATAGGCTTGGTGCTGTGACCACTTCCTGGGGAGCCTGCTCCAGTGACTGACAACCCTCTCAGTGAAGAGCCTTTTCTTGATGCCCAGTCTGAACTTCCCCTGATGCAGCTTCATATCTGTTGCTGGTCACCAGAGAGAGGAGATCAGCACCTCCTTCTCCAGTGCCCATCTTGAGGAAGTTGTAGGTCACCTCGCAACCTTCTCTTCTCCAAGCTGAACAAACCAAGGGAACTCAGTTGTGCCTCATAAGTCTGGTCCTTGAGACCTTTCACCATCTTGGTCACCCTCCTCTGGACCCATTCCAAGACTTTGATGTCCTTTTTATATTGAAGCATCCAGAACTGCACACAGTCCTTGAGGTGGGACTGCATCAGTGTAGTGTAGAGTGGCACAGTCACCTACCTGGCCCAGCTGGTGATGCTGTGTTTGCTGCACCCCTGGACACAGTTGGCCCTTTGGGCTGCAGGACACTGCTGACTCATTCAACTTGCCCTCAACCCAAACACCCAGTTGTCTTTCCGCAGGGCTGCTCTCCAGCCTCTCGTCCCCAAATTTGTGTTAGGATTGCCAAGTCTTGGGAAGAATCTGGTGCTTAGAGTATCAATGCTTACGTTGGTACAAGTGTGCCTGAAGATAGGAGTAAATTATCTGATACATGCAATGAGTAAGTTTAACCTTCCTACAGTTAATTCTATCAGTCAGCAATTTTTTAGTTAGGTTTCTTAACTTTATCACATACTGCAAGAGGTTCAATGTCAAGAGGTAGAGCTGTAAGGCTTTTGACAAGGTCCCACACAACATCCTTCTCTCCAAATTGGAGGGATGGATTTGGAGGGTGGACTATCCAGTGAATAAGGAATTGACTGGATGGACAGAGGCAGAGAGCTGTGGTCTATGGTTCAATGTCCAGGTGAAGGCCGATGACAAGTGGTGTCCCTCGGAGCTCTGTCTTGGGATTGGTGTCTGTATCTTTATCAATGACACAGACAGTGAGATCAGTGCACCCTCAGCAAATTTATAGATGAGAGAGATTTTATATGGATGGATAGGACAAGGGGCAATGGTTTTAAACTAAAAGAGGAGAGATTTAGATTAGATGTTAGGAAGAAATCCTTTACTGATAGCAGTGAGGCACTGGACAGGTTGCCCAGAGAAGCTGCGGGTGCTCCATTCCAGGAAGTGTTCAAGGCCAGGTTGGATAGGACCCTGAGCAACCAGGTTTAGTTGGATAGGACCCTTTAGCAACCAGGGCTCATGGTGACAGGGCTGGAACTAGATGATCTCTAAGGTCCCTTTGCAACCCAAGCCATTTTATGATTCAGTGATTTATTCTCTGGCTGAACTTGTGCTGCACATTTTGGATGACTTTTGTTTATAAGCTTTGTATAAAATTGCTTGATAAATATAATGAAATCATTTAAGATAAAAACACTGTAAATAGATACTGTACAAGCTTACTTTAAATTACATTGCCAGAATACACCCACCTCCTCCCTTCCTAATTTGAAGGTCTTTATTCATGTATCTCATGTGTCCCATTCAGGCTATTTTAATTACTTTCTTTTTCCTGGACATTATGTACGTACAATTGTAGGAAAGCAGCAATTTTGTATGAATGATTTTTGGATTAAGTATAATCAAAAATAAATTAATTAATAGATTAACCTTTTCAATGTAATACAGGACAGTAAAACAGGAAGTTGCCATCTTGCCAATCTGCCCAGATACAGCCAGTTTACTTCAGTGGGAAGAGGGTAAACCCCATGATTTGTGGTCAAGGAAGTGTTGTTTAAGCAGATAAATGAATGTGAGAGACTGGGGCTCCCACTTGTTTATGCTACATTCTGCTTACTTTCTTTGAACACCAAACAATGGTATAACACAAACATTTCTAATAAATAATAGAATTGGTATTTCCCCGATCACTCCTACACGTTTGTTTTGGGCTACGTTCCTCTTATTTAGTAGAACTAATCGTTTGGAATCAGGAGACAAAATAAGGTGCACCTGGACTGGCCAGGATGTTCTGCCTATAGGAATGTTATACTTTTCTCAGTAGTTTTCTAGGTACTCTGACAATTTACTGAAACATGAAACTTCATTGAGAGCATCGCCTTCAACACAGCACAGAGCTATTGGTCCTCTGTCTATACTTCATGTTAGTCTGCAGTGGGACCTGGCCATGTTTAATCAGCTTCTCTAAGATCTTGTCACAGTGAATACAGAACAAGCAAAGAACAATATCTAATCTACTTTGCTAACTTCAAAAATGTGGATCATCTGGCTATTAGTTCAGTAATAAAAGAAAACAAATATTTTAGCCAGTAATTACTCTGAGTGAAACATCTTCCAGAGACATAATTCCCCTTTTCTTGACTGGAAGGCCTCAAGAAAAAGAGACTTTCTCTTTGTAATTTATGCAAAAGATTAATCAGCTCTTCTGTTTAGCTTTATTTTGCTAAATATTTAGTTTGAATTCTTCTTAGGCTGATTTAGAGGCTTGTAATACTTCTCTTTGCATATATTTATAATATTTAAGGGATTTTTGGGGTTTTTTAACCTGCTAAACAGCTAAACCCTTATATTTCTCATTTGTAAACTTCACTTATAGTTGTGGCTGTTCTTCCCTTTTCCCTTGAAAGAGGATTTTTAACCTCCTTTTGAAAATACAGACATTAGAATAGGAATCACAATTTCAGTACCAGTACAGCAGACTAGGGTAAAATCCCCTTTTATATTGATTCCCAGGCAATGTAGTCTACAGCTGAGAATTGCAGAGGATTAATGTTACTGGTAATTAACTCTTTCCTGACTTAAAGATAATTGAAACTCTTTAGTCTTTATTTTTAGAAAATACTCACTGCACATGAAAGAAGGGTCTAGTCATTTTCTTCTACACAATCAACAACAAAACTGTTAATTGCCATAGAATCCTTCATGCTCCATTTGACCCACTGATAAAACTTGAATGAGCCAGTTGATGGAAATCAAGTTTTAAGCCCAGAAAGAACTATGTTGATAATTTATTCTTATGTCCTGTGCAGCAGATGGAATTAGCTCATGCACTAAATTGAAAGTGTTTGCTCCGTGATTGCAAGGGTTCAGCTAACTCAGTTGTTTGCCCTCTGGCAGCCAAATCATAGAATCCTTTTCAGAAGATACTGAGCCTAATGTTAAGTTTACTTAGACCTCTCTTCATACTAGTGAAAGGCTTTTCAAGATCTGTGTGTTATGATGGATTGAATTAGCAGAATTTACTGCCTGTATTTATTTCTGACTGGTTTATCATCTTTGATAGTTAATTCTGATTTCTGAATCTTGGGAAAAAGCGATGCAATTTTTCTTTTTTTTGGTCACCTTTCATTCATCAAGTACTAGCTTAAATCATCTGATGCTCATGCCATGCCTAAATCATTGCTTTATGTCTCTGTTCAGCTGTTACATTTGGTGTTAGTACCCTTTGTCTGCAGAAGAAGCAGAGATGATTACTGCATGTGTTTGGTTTAGATCTAAACTGGTTTTCTTTCCTTTGTTCAAGATACTATATGATTTATTTGAAATAGTTATTTTAAAGCTATGTTGGATATTGTAATACAGCATATAAACCCATCTTTTTCTCTTTTTAAAAAGTTGCTGGAATGTGTGGGTACCTGGCTGGAAAGATATCCTACTTGCCAATCTGTAGCGAGAAATTTAAGAAACTGAAGGATTCCCCAATAGGAGATGTTCTACGACAAGCTCAGAGACATAGTTCACCTAAGTAAGAATTTAATTCTCTTTTAAATTTAAAATATATTCTTGAATAGGGCATTTTAAACGCTAACAGATCAATACTACTTTTGCAGCTTTCAAAGACCTCGAGAGCTGCACCTTCCCTCATTCCCCATTACCCCAAATTTACCACTTTCAGGAAGCTGTATCTGTATCAGTTGGCAAGCTATAAAATACACGTTTTGAGCGCTTTACATACAACTGATCACTTTGAGGAGTAGAAAAAGAAACATTTTACTTAGCAAACTGTATTCCTTGTAAAATTAAGAGTTTTTCCCATGGAATTTATTTACAGTAGTGTGACAACACAACTTGCCTCCTTGGTTTAAAAGTAAACTAAGTTAACTGAAATAAAATAGTGTTACATTCTGGAAGTTTTTCCCATAGTTTAGTTTGATTGAAGTAGAAAAAGGGTGGAAATGATTTCAGTGTTTATCGAAGGAAAGCGCTCAGTAAACAATATCAGTGCAGGAAGAAGCATGGTGGTCAAACTTACTCCTGTTTGTTTAAATCCTTTACATCTGTTACAGCATTATGCTGTACATATGAGAAACTCATCAGGTTCTTAAAACTATTTCCTGTTTTCTTCCAGAATGTTTTCTACCTCAACTGGTTTTTAATTGCAAGCTGCTTTCAGAATATGTCACTTAAACCCTTGATTCATATCTCGGAGAATAGTGTTTGGATAGTGAGTAGTAGCCCTCCTATGTATGCTCTGAGACTTTTTAAATGTTTATAAAGGATTTGATTAAATTCTTAATTACTTTATAAATTCAGATTTATGACAGTTTTTATTTTGTTTGCAAGATTTACCTTTATTCTGAAATGTTTATGGTTTTATGGCATCAAACATAATTTTAGGAAGTACCACTTCATATACTTACTGTACAGAATCAGCTGAATTGGAGCTGGACTTGTCTCTTCATCCTCTTCCAGTTTGTAACATGAAATTGTCGTGCTCATTAACTGATTATGTGAGAACTTGTTTAAGTGTCATCTGCTGCTGCACTAATAAGACCCTTCAACCGTTAATGGCTCATTCTTTTGTATCTGTAAAGTTTTATTTCCTAAGTGATAAATTCTTTTTTCTTGGTTGAATGAATAATTTAAATTAATTTCAATTGTGTTATTATCTATGCACACCAACCTTTTAAGCCAGCAATAGAAATCATTAGACTTTTATGGTTATTATATGTTTACTAATTAATATATTTTGGTAATTTGATTTGCAGTTAAAGATTCATAGGGAGCCAAAAGATTAGATACTTATTTAAACCTGTGTTTGCATATATTCTAAAAACATAATTGAGGCAATAAAATGGCTTTGCTCTGTATGTTTGTTGTGAGAATAAAACAAAGACTAATAGCAAGTATATTTCACGGGAAATGAAAAGTACAGCTAGAAATTAAAAGCAGAAATTAAAAGTAAAAAATAAATGCTCTAGAGATGTTCTAGTGGCACCAAGTGGTGGCATTCTTGATAGAGGGACATGTTTTGTAGTGGTTTACAAGGCCATTCCAAGGATATAGTGAATATTTCAGAATATCTGGCACCAGTTTCCAGAATATTCTTTATATGATATTACCTTTCTCTCTCACGAGAAAATTCATTAATATTTCTGCAGAATTCAGCAACTTGATTCATTTTCATAATTTAATTTCTGCAAGATAGCTGTTTATTCTCCTTCTGCTGTTCAGTATTGATCAATTACAGCACCTTCTAATGATGAAGGGTTTAAAATTGCAAATTCTTCCTACAAGGCTTTTAAAATTAACTATACTTTATACTACCACTAGTTACATGGGCACACCCTGTACTATTTGTGTCTGATGTGGGGGTTTTTTGTCTGAAGATTCCTTGGGGGAAGGGGTTGTAGTTTTAGTCTTGTAAAGTACAATATGCTTAGTCTCTTTGCTGTTCTGTTCTGGACATTATCAGAGTATGAATTAAGATTCTGTGAGGAAGGGAAGAATGTTGGGAAAGGGACTGTAGAAGTCTTTGCAATGTAAAGAAAACACCCAAGACATCCCAAACTTTTTTTAAGATAATGATTCAGTTGGAAACTAAACTATTTAAAATAAAAGAATATTTTCTTGAACTGCACATATTGTTACTCTTATAATTCCATTGTTAACTTTAGTAATCTTGTATTTAAAGTTAGCTGTATTCTTTTCCAGCCGTTCCAGTCGGAAATCTGAATTTTCAGACATACCTTCTCAGTCATTTACTGAGTCTTCTTCTCCAAGAGCTGGATTCCCACTTCCTTCTAGCTATTCAGATGATTACAGCTCAACAGATAGAGCCCTCTCAAGTTATGAACCCATTCCATTCAGTGCTTCCCTGAATGAATCTTCACCTACAGGAATTACTGATTACACTGTTCAAGGTGAGTTTTGTCTTAGTATTTAGCAGTTTCTACTGCAAAGACTCTTGCCTTTCTTTTAGATACTGCTCTTACTTAACTATGTATTCTCACCCTATGCAAACATACATGGCACAATATAATGGTTTTGAGTGAAAGAGCTTGAAGTTACCAGAATTGGTTTTACACAGAATATAAATATAAATTTTATTTTGTGTTCTAACTAAACTAAATTCAGGGTTTTCTCATGTTTTTTAGCTCTAATTGCAAGTAAAGATCCTGAATTAACTTACAAGGTGTAATCTGTTGTGGAACTAAACCTACAAAAAGCTCAGCCAGACTGAAAGTTGTCTTTGATGGAAAGATGCCATCCCTTCACTGGTCTGAGTAAACCACAGCCTACCAATGGCCCGCTGGCCCTTCCGACATGATTGCAGTTCCACCGCCCGTGGGGCTGTAACTGGATACTGCTGTAACTCTGACATTAAACTTTCTTAACATTTCTTTTTATAATGTGACAAACATTTAAGTCTCCTGAGAATTGAATGGATATTGTGTTCTATCTGTGAACAGTCTGATTTTCTCACAGAGAACTAAAATGGTTTTCAAGTACTGTACTGTGCAGCTGTTGCGCACGTTCCAGTATGAACTGTCCTCAGCTATTGCAGGGGAAGCACAGGATTCTGAATTCAGGTGTCTCTGGGACACAGAGGAGGAAGCTACTGTCAAATGCAGAGTTTTGTACTTTGAATTAGTTTGGATTTTTTCAACTCCTTTATGAAAAATGTTTTATTTCACTAAAAAAGCCCCTTAATGCAACTTGGTTATAATTATATGAAAGAATCAGATGTAAATGTGTCAAGAAAACTGGTACTGCATTTCATCACAAATCTCAATAGTTGGTAAAACCTTGATTATATAACCAAGATTGTGCATTATAAATGTAGATAAAAGGATCAAATGTTTATCAGGCGACATATGATGCATATTGTCCTAATTCTTTTAGAGCTGAATTTAAAGCCTAATGCAAACCCTTGAGCTTCACCTAGATTTCTCTGTAGAAATCATCTATATCTCAAATGTATAATTATCATAAATTTTACATTAAGTGACCAGAACTACTTTATCCATCAGCTATCACATGGTTGTTAGAATTTTCATTTGGTAAAATTAAGAAAATTAATTAACTGCCAGTCTTTCAAAGCAGTTTGACAAAACTAAAAGGAAAAAAGGAATGGATTAATTAAAGACCACATACATTCACTGTTGTATTTAGAATTGCAGCTGTTGTGCTCCTTTTCATTTGGGATTGAGCAGTAACAAACTGGTATTCCAGAACATATTGTAGCCAAATTTTGGTGTGTTATGCCACATTTAGTATTTTTTTGGTTGTTTTGTTTTCAGAACCTGCTGCAATTCCAGAAGAAAGTCCTAAAAAAAAAGGCATCACATATGAGGAATTAAGGAATAAACACAGAGAGACATACAACGTAATGCTCCCACCAAAGGCAGAAACTCCAAGCAAGTTTTCACAGGAAAAACCAGCTAAGGAAGGTAACGTACTGATTTACAGAAATACTTGCTAAATTCAGATATTGGCCATAGCGTTAAAAATGGTTGCAAACACAAAGCTTAATTCTGCATATTCTTTAAGCAATTTATATTTACAGTGTCTGCAGGTATATCATACGTGATATGGTCTGTAGTTTCTTATTTCACATTATTTTTTCAAAAATATTGATCATCCAATACAAAATAGTAATTCCTTTTCTCTGTCCGTATTGCTGGATGCCAGACTGAAAAGCTCGTAAGTTTTGCTTGATTGAGTATATCAAGCAACCTCTTTCAACAAAGAATTCTCTGAGCTCAGAGCTGTACCAAAGTGTTTTAGCTATGGGAGGGGGTATGTGTTTTAGATAGCATTGTTCTCTCAAAATAGAGCACATGGTTGATGATTTGAACGGGAGGGTATTTATTTTTATGAATTGTTTCATGTGGAATTAGTGGATTTCTATAGAGGCATTGTTTGTAGAGGTTAATTTTCTACATTAAAACCCAGAGGAAGGAAACAGTATTTGGCAGCAATATTGAGACTTGTTTTCACAGTGAAAAAGAAAACTTTACAGAGCAAAATAAGAATGCAATGTCCTGCAGAAAAAGGTGCCGTTCAGACAACTTTTTGACTCAATCCATTTTTTGAAAAGGAGTCGCAGAAGCAATTCATAATTGCTTGCTCTAGAACTCTTTATATTTAATGTGGCATCTGTGAAATGATTGTAGCAAGAGGAATGTTTTACCGTTCAACACACTGCTGGACTGGTCACCTTGAATTGTTTGGGTTTGTGTGCAGTGCCCAGTCTTGTCAGCCACGTTGCACCAAGACTCGCAGGAACAGCTGTTGTCTCCTATTAGACACAACGGGTGGTAATAAGTATAGAAGAGTGTATTAAAGCAAAAAGTTCTGAAGCAGTAATACTAAGCTTTGGAACAGTGTTCCTTAAGACTGTCAGTCTATTTGATGCTTGTGAATTAATTTCTGCAGATCATTTATCTTTGGACAGATCTGCAGTCTTGAAAGAAAAATTATAAACAATTCTTGTGAAATTATTTGAATCTGTTATTTCAAGGATAAAAGGCTTTCTCTTACCATGTGACTATGGCAAATGAGACATGAAAAAATTATTGAAGCTGTGGTTTCAGATTGCTTCTAAATTCCATCAGCTGACACTTCATGGATTTACACAATGTTTCTTTTTCAAGAGACTTCTCCACAAATAGAAGGCCTTGAAATGTCACTTGAAAACCATACACAGAAATGCTAAGCAGCATTCTTCAAACCTTGCTGTATTCCATAGCAAATGTTGTGGCTGTGAAATAAGAATGTGCATTTGTTACTTTATTTTTAGTTATTTGAGGTCTATAAAAGACCTCTATAAAATGTTGATCAAATACTCCATTCTGTCTACTATATTTCTGTGTTCCATTTGAAGGCTATACTTGGGCTTTGAAAATAAAACTGAGCAGTGCATGAGATTTGTAAATAAACTTTCTAAAGTATCTCTTTGTATTTTTAGGGAAAAAGAGTAAGGAGCGAATCCAGAAATTCAAAAGTGCTTTACACGTGCAAGTACATTTAAATGTGCAGTTCAGGGATTACATTGATGTTGAGGGCTAAGATCTGATTTAGCTTCTTGTGTCAAACTGGACATGTTACTTGCTGTGTGCCTGTTTGTACTTTGAGTCACTACCCCTTGGTTCATCCTCCTATCTCCAGAACCCTAGCAAATAGGAGACAGTGATTTCTGCCCTCCCTTGCAAGGACAGAAGGGAAACCAAACCATGTTTAAACCAGCTTTAAGCAATCCCTAACTTCCATCTGCCGGTGCCTTCTCCCTTCGTTGTAGCTGTACAAATACGTGCATCTGCATAGCGATCTAGACTGGCTCATTTTCCAGGGAATGAGTGCAGCCTGTTCAGCTGCCATGGTTAATAGAAATGGAAATCAAATCATTCTTTGGGAGAGCTGCTCGTTGTGTCTCACTGCAGTATCAGTTGCTCCAAAGAGATTTGTCAGGGCATTATGCTCCGTTTACTGATAGCTCACTGAGACAAGGACCAGGCATTTTGCTTTATTCCACTTGTTCTGTTGCATAGTTAGTAATAAGCAGAAAGCTTAGTAATTAACTTGCAAGTATATTTATAAAGGGGCGTCTGACTAGTGTCAGCATTCCTACTGGATCAAATAGATCCATCCTTAACCTTTTCAGTGATGGCAGTCAATTACAGAGGACTTCGCAGCTCACTTTCAAGAGAGTCTGTTTTCACTTTCTGGTCATTGTTCAGTTATGGTGACACACTTCTGAACAAAGCCGTTAGACCAGTAGCCTGGTTTTTTTTACTCTGACTCACGCCTGTGCTAAAGGAAACTGCCAAATAATAATGGCTGAGTAGTTTCCTAGTAGGGATTACGGATTTCTGTTTGTTTGTCTTTGAATGTGTTTTTAACTATCCTGAATGCATCCAACTGTGCACGTAACTAGATTATGTAGCCTCATTATTTATTGTAACATTCCTTGCCTGTTTCCTCCAATTGTCTTTGTTTCATCCATGTTACGTTTGTTTCAAAGTAATTACAAATTCTGTAGAGCAGGAATTAGCACAGTAGGCCACCTGATTGAATATTAATTCATTAATGTAAAATGATTAACAAACTCTTTTCCCCATTTATTCAAAAGTAGCTTTAATTAGATGTCTGCTGTGCTGTGACTGATGCTCTCTGCACTCATCACTTCAAATGATAGTGCACTTCACCATACTTTTTGGCACTGTATATGATAAACTTTTGCAGTTAAACTATCATGTGTGACTACTTTTTTTTTTTCTTCTCCTTAGTTAAAGTAAATAAATATGGAGATACCTGGGATGAGTAAGAGTCAAATGAAGAACTGAAGAAAATTACCTCCTGTCAGCTAACTTGAACTTCATCTAGATTAGTCACGAGTATCAGCACCTTCAGTGTGCTCTGCCAGGCACAGCTATTAATAAATGAGGAGAAAATTCTGACAGAAGATTAAAAAATGTATTTATGGTTAATTTTTTAAAATTTTGCATAAATGGAAAACAAGGCTATTGTGAGGTGTCATGAGTATAATACATTTGTGCAGTTGTTTAATGAAAAGGGTAGCTGGTAATAATATGAATGTATAGCAAAAGGTAAAAATACATGTAAACAAATGCAATCACATGTATTGAGAAGGGAAGAATATCAGAATCTTCTCAAATTTTCAAGACTTGCATTAAAAGTTACCTGTAGAACTCACCTCTGTTTGTTTTGTCTGAAAGTGATGTATTGGTAACTTCAAATTGTTGTCGTGCTTGGTTTGTAATATCAGAAATAATAGTAAATTACTGAGGGGAGAAGGGCTGAGGAGCTGAGCCGCACACTGAAGTAACCATACATAAACTTTTTCAAAACTATTTCATGGTGCCAGCTGTATTTTCAGACTGATGCTCTGACTTGCCCACAATGGGTTTCTACAGACAGTCATTTCTGAAGATGATGAAATGAAACTGCAGATGTTGAGAATAGCTACATTTAAGTGCAGAAGGCTAAACTTGACAAACTTTGGTAAAAACTTGAATGATATCTTGACTGTTAATATTAGGCTCTGTATATTTACTTGTTTCTCAATTTTTGCATGTCATGACAAAACCCCCCATGTTTATGGAGAAAAGATCCCAATCAATGGAATATTTTGTTATTACCTGTAAGAAAAGAGCTACATTGGCCAAACTATGAAGAGCATTTCCTGGTGTTTGCATCACCTGCTCTTCTCAATCAAAATGCTGCCTTCGCTTAGGGATTCTCATGTTCTTGTTTGTGCAGTTTCATCTCACAGCATTGTGTTTATTTGGGGGGTTTGGCTATAAGGGAGCAAAAATATGATGAAGTTGATAGCATAAAAGCATTCCTGACATACTTGTTGGAGTTGAAAAACAACTTGCCTACCAAATTGAAAATTCTCAAAGACCTTATTGATTTAATGGACTTGCAACCAAGCAGCAGAAATGAGAAGATAATTGGGGGAATGAGGATGCAGAGCAAATTGCTGAAATGAGGAGGTAAAACGGGTAAGGGGAGGATGCTTAAAGGGCCAAATACTACTAAAAATAATCAAAACAGGAAGATTGCTTTCAGAGAAGCTGATCCTCTAAAAAAATTAATGTGCTATTTGGATAATCTTGAAGTTGTATTAGAAATATACCTTGTAGAGCATGCTTCTCATAACTGTGATGAGTGAACTCTGAAAATACACAGTCTGCCAGAATTGCATTGCTGTGGTTGTCAGTGTTCTATTCCAGAGCTGATTAGCTTTATCATGAGTATATTCACACAGTTTCTTAGTTGTGAGTTATGCAAGTAACAGGAGGCAGAAGATTTAGATGATAATCTAAACTAATGGAGCAGATTCCTATGATGGTGCCTTCCTGAAAAGCGTCTTGCCTCAAATTACTATTTTTGGGTGGACAAACACAGTGTTTTATATAAATTATATTCAAATTTTTTTTTCCTTTCTTAGAGGAGAAAATAAAAGGCATGTTAATTAATGTTGTTCTGCTTGAGGTAGCACTGTTTATAGATAGGATTTTAAAATGGAATATAAAACTTTCATTTTGTTGCATCTAATTAATATCTCTCAGAGGACGTACTTTTTTTTGTACTTGGGAACAAGTTTAGTTTGCCATCAAACAACTTAAAATCCCTTGGCTTTCATCACGTCCTTAATACATATTAAATACAGGAGAGTTCACAGTCATGGCTGTTCAGTTAATAGAGTACTGGGAACTGATGTTTTGTCAAAGTTGGGTCACATTTAGTTTTTTGTGACAAAGCTGTGTGTTGAGCCCCTGATTCACTAAACAGTCACAGTGTAAATTCAGTCTTCCCTTTTCCTGCACGTCTTCCATTCGTACCACCTTGTGTCGGTGGGCTTTTACAGTCTCTCAGTTTCAAAGCAGCTACCCAGTCACCCATGAGTAGCTGGCTCATACTGCACTTTCAGGACTTTTGGGAATTCTTAACCGAACCCAAGTGTTGTGGAGCTGACAGCAGGGTGACTGTTGCTGGCAGCAATGTGACTAGATGTGAAGGACTAGTAGGAAGGGAGAATGTGTGAAAGAAGCATGACAGACCCTCTCACTTTATGTTTACGTATCTTTCCCGCTAATGCATGCCATATTTTTCATACTTCATTAACCAGGCCAGCTGTTTTCCTGGAATATAGGTCCCTCACTACCCTTCAAAAATCACAGTAAGAATTTCACTTTGCATTACCACTTGTATTTCCAACCATATATGTTTACACTCTGACCTACTCATAGAGACAGTGGCATTAAAAGGCTTAAAGTTTTCCTATGGGCCATCATACCTGTACGTGTGTCAGTACATGAGAAATAATGTTTACTGTAAAACTAAGTATATTTTCTTGTCTTCCTCAAAAATAACCAAAAAAATTAACTCTTACACCTTAAACACCAAGAAAGGAGTCTGAATGCTTCACTCTGAACATTTCTGAAAGAAACCCTATAAAGTAATGGTTTTCACAATTTCTTGAAACTTAAAAATAAGCAGGCCAGTGTAAAGGAGCTGGTAGCATTATCCCCAAGTTAGTTGTTACTAATGCACATCAACTGAGAGAAGAGGGTTGCAAAAATGTGACTCAGCTCTTCTATAGCTGGTAAAACTCTACCAAAAATCTGGTCCTGAATGTTTTTGAGTTTCCCCAAATCGGTAGGCATGTTTAGAGCACCAAGTGCCAATCTGACCTTTCTGGGTTTGTTTTTTTTTTTGCACTGATGTTGTCTGGAACATATCTACATGAAAGAGAAAAGTGTAAATGAAAAGTGATTTGCTTAATGAAAGTTAAACAGATTTGCAGAAACCTGAGGAAATCACTGATATTCCAGACTGAATCCACAACTTTCTTGCCTCCTTGAGATTCAAGAAGAAATCCTGACTTGTCCACTATTTGCTGGAAGCTAAAAGACCTATTTGTTCTCCTCATGGTGAACTCTTGTTTGTGGCCCTGAGTGAGGGGCCCTGTCCTTGTCCAGCTGCAGGAGGCACACCCAGCTCAGGTCCTTGGCTGCCACGCACACACCAGACCTGCCATAGTGAGGCTTTGCTTGCAACCCAATCTTCCTGACTTGAAACTAGAATAACTTTGCTGTAATCTCTTATGTGAAACAGGGGGTGTACAAATATCTCTTTACTTTTTGCAGTTTATTGTTTGTAGAAATCCACAAATCATGTTTGGATTTTCACCTCGAGGCAACAAATGGGACAATTTGCATCTTGTTGCTATTTCAGGCTCTTGCCCTGGGTTTGTGCATGTTCTGAAGTCAGTGCAGGCTTGGACACAGATATGCCTTGAGTTTATATTTCTAAGTATTTTCTTTGCTGATGTAAGAACTGGGCATAAACCACCAGCACCACACAGAAGTTCTGAGGCTTGAGTACCTGAACCAAGGAATACCAGGGAGTCTTCATTTGAACAACCTTGGCTGGGGTACAGGTTTCCAGTTCACAAGACCATCAGGTGTATTATTCTTTCTTTCCAAATAATGAGAGAAATAAGCAACTAGTATTTTTATTTAACCAAAGTCAAGCAATACAGCAAAACCAGAAATGCATAACTGTTTGGGTTATAAGATATAATGAAAAATTAACAGGCTCTTGTATCAGCTATTTTGAGAGAGCTGCTGGAGAGTAGATGATAATCTCTTGGGAACATAATTCCTATGTATTTACTTCACATAAATGAAACCAGTATAATTCTAAAAGAATCAGTCACTAACAGCTATGATTTCAAGTATGTATTTCTGGCTTTTTTTCTTTAATACTAATGAATACCAGTTACTATGCTACTTATATATTAGTGTTTTAATATTTGTTTACTCATTTTTACTAAGCTGCTGTTAATTTTTTGATTGAGCAATACAAAATTTCCTGAGATTCTAAGATACATGGCGGAATGGTAACACATAGTTTCAATATAAGGTCATGTCTGCTGTTTAACACAAGCACATCTTTGCAAAACTAAAAAGCAACAGTCTGGTATGAGCTACTTTCATAATGTGATGCAACAGTAAAAAAAAAAAGATGTATGATAAAGATACTGTTCAATCATCTGATACAATGGATATTCAATCAAATACAACTTATCCTTGAAAGGAGAAAAACAAGATGAAGGAGAAATGGAGAGTTAGATTTCCTTTGCCAAAAGCTGATGTAAGTTATTCAGGATTAAAAACCTATATTGTATAACCTTTGTGTTGCTGTTTTTCCAGTTGCTCACTGAAGACGCAGGACTTTGTTTTCAGGATATGCCATCTTGCATGAATGGCTTCTAAACCCTGAAATTTTCCATTAATTCCTTACAGGGAATGATATACATTGTTTTTTACTCCCTCTAACCCATATTTCTAGTGCATTAGATTTTTTTTTTTAATTATGAAGCTAAAATTAATTTCTATATAAACCTAATGCCAAAATAAATAATTTGGTTTGGCTTAATTCTGTAGTTTAAATACAATTGTTAACCATTTTAGGATAACTAGCATTTTAAAACTGTGCAACTGATACAGCTAAGAGTCCATTTGGTTGCGGTAACTGATGGCTAAATATCAATCATGGATTACTAACAATGTCAAAATAATTTTAGCCATGCTAAGTAGAAAACATTTCTGCTGGTACAGTGTCATGCAGTCAGTGTGTATGGCTGTGTGTTTGCGTTGAAGAGCTAAGTGTGTTTTTTTAGGATCTCCTGAAGGTTTTATGGAAGACTTCATTCCTTTTCCCTCACTTACCCTCTACGTGCCAGAGATGTGCAGCTGTCAACCCACTTTGAGGCTGCCCTGTGGACAGGAGCCATGTGCCACGCTGCGGGAGCACCGAGCGAGCACGGAGCCCCTTCAGCCCACACGAGCTCCCCCTGTGCCAGGACAAGCAGAGGAGCGTGGAAGGGGAGAAGGCCGGGCTGCTGGAGCAGCGGTCCGACAACCGGCGGCCGCCTGCCAGAGCTGCCAGCTGTGCAGCAGCATCGTGTGCAACCCACGAGACATGGGCAGGCTCCGTGCCTGGCACTGCTCGGAGGCAGCCCCTGAGGTCACCACAGGATCTGTGGAGCTAATCAGGAGAATGGGAGTGAGTAAATGGCAAGCATTTGCTGCTGGGAAAGATTTCCTATTTGTATTTTGAAGTAGTACGGATGCGACAGCCTAGAAGGAAGTAAGCTTGGGAATGTCCGGCCCAGCCATGGCAGACCTCAGCCCCCAGCTGGCTGAGTGAAGGATAGGTTTAAAATGACCTCTGGGAGGAAGTATTAAAGATGTTTCTTGCTCTGAAATATCTGAGCTTGCTCATGTGCCTGAGCAACACAGTGATGCTGTGGAATGCTCAAAACACACATAGGTGAGCATAAACACTTAAAAGTTCAAGTAAGTGGGGATTTTCTACACAAGAAGTTGGAAGTGTCATTGCTCTCAAACAATCTGTATGTCAAAGACAATGGGAAAACCATCCATTCCCACCTTTAGTTCTTTTTTACCCTTCATTTGCAGAGAAAGTCGCTATACTGTAATTAATTTAAAGGTGTGTTTTCTCAGGAATCCTGAATCTTGTACTCTCTGCTCATGAAGATGTTTCAGTGTCCATTTCTAGGTATGAGCTACCTGGGGTTTACGTCATTTGGCAAGGCTCTTAATGTGGTTTTTCAATAGCTGTAAGAATATAAGAATCACCATAATGGTCACCCTTGTCTCCCACATTGACTAGTGATCCTTCGAGAAGATCCTTCACTGCTGCACCCTCCTGTCCTTCTCTGATCAGAGCTGAGAAGTTTCCTGACACAAAGGTTGCATTTGGATCATGCAAATGCAGGTGTTCAGCAGCCAGCAAGTCTCTGTGTAGGTGTGTAGGTAATGTCTTTTGGAGCTGTTTTTTTGCTTCTACTGTATCTTGTGGCAAGAATCCCCCTGATGGAATTGTGCTGTGTAAGGAAGAGTTTCTTTTCTATTTGCTTTAAATCTGGTTTCACAGAGCGGTGATGAGTTTTGATTTTGCAAAAACAGCAATTACTCACTCCCTATTCATCTTTCACACTGTTACAGAAACTGTATTCCTCACCTTAAGGTATTTTCAGCCTGGAAAGTGAGTTACCTAATCTCTTGTGAGCAAACCACTTTGCATTTCTGATAATTCTTGTTTATTTTAATTTTTCTTTCTCCCTTTTTCTCTCTCTGTGTTGTACAATTTTTGAGATGCACTGGAAGCACCATAATATTCAAGACAAGGGCATGCCATAGAATTGCTCTGTAGTCTGAAGTCCATTTTTTCCCCAGGAATTGTTAATGTTCTACTTGCCTTTTAGCTGTCATAGATCACTGATCCTATGTCCTGCAACTATGCAAAATTACTCCCAGATCCCTGTACTGAGAAAGGCAGAGTAATTTAAAACCAACTGTGTGATGCAGTTAATATTTTTCCACATAACTATGAAGCTTATTAGTCATCTTCTCAGTATGAACATTTTTTTCCTAGCTCTGTAATTTTGTCATCAAGAAACGCTTGTGTTTTTCTTTGTCAGATTATTTGTTAATATATTGACCAGATGTCCCCTCGCATGTCCCCAAAAGCTCTCTCAGGCCTTCTAGATTTTAAATTGGCCTTGAGTCTCATTTATTTCCTGAAGAACCTCATTTTCTTGAGGGACTTATCAGAAGAAACAAATAAACAAACAAAAAAACTCTCCAAACCCATACAAAGTACAAGTGGCTTAGTATTTCCAGAATGTGGAACTACTGCAATACTGACGTCAGAAGTTGGATCCCCTTTTTCTTGCTTCTCAAATCGAGTTTTTGTGTGTGATTCCAAAAACAAGTTGGGTGAGTGGGACAAATTATCAGCAGCTCTTTCACTGGTAGAAACGGTCATGAGGAACAGGCTGCTGCTCCCAATTTAGTGTTGCTGCCACTTCGTATTTCCCACTTGGCCTGGTCCAGCATGTTCCTGATGTAAATCCTGCCCCAGAATCTGCTCTCTGCTTACCAGTCCACGCCAGAGCTCTCCCCTCCCATTACCTGTCGTTGCATAGCATGCCCTATTCTCTCATTCTTCTCTAAAAATATAATAAAATAAGCCCCAAATCTTGTTTTTGATAGGGATTTATAAAAACTTGGATAGTGAGCTTGCATGTCCCCTTCATTCTCAGTTTTAAGAGAATTATTGACCAGCTGGCTTGTCTAAAGTCCAACTACCAAGGATTTAAACAGGACTGTGCTGTTTTCAACCTGCAATTGCTTTCTCTTTGAAAACACAACTTTTTTTTTTTTAATTTGGAGTTAATACCATATCTGTAAAATGACTGCAAACAGCTAATACGGAAGTCCCCAAAGATAAGGAGTCTATTGCAGTTGTTTGAGGTTAATGTCACTATAGCTTTTCTTCTGCAGCCTTTTCAAAGTCATAATTTCATAAAGTGCATAGAGGCTTACTGCAGCTACTCACTTTGAATATATCACAGCTAAAGGAGGTCTTTTGTTTCCCGATTTTAACAAGTGTGTGGACTTAAGCTGTGATATATTTAAGCACACAGCTGAACTCCCTTGTCTGTGGGTGAAGAAAGCAAGTTCAACTTTCCAGATACAAATGATTCATAGGAAGCTGCCTAAGTTTGTTGGATTTTTTTAGCCTTCTTGTAACATCTTCCTGCCAAAAGGGAATCTACATTCTATTGTCAGTATAAGAAAATACTAAGAAAAGTTTAGTTTACTTTTGCAAGGTCAACTATTTTTCCTCCTGGAGATCTCTTCCTGTCTTATTAAAGAAACAACTGATTACCTCAAATCTTTCACTATTTTTTTAATAGGCCACCCTTAAATTCAATGTATTCAACTTCTGCTTCAATGAAAAATAAATTCTTTAACCTGCTTGTATGGAATGCACAATAGTAATGGTAAACAAAGATTAACTCATTAAACCACACATAATTACTACGAACCAGCTGCTTTTAAAGACCTTCCAAAGAACAGTTTGCCCATTAGCTGTGCTCATTTTTCCTTTGGTATGCACAAACTTAGTGCAAATACATGTTAGATTCACAAACTGCCCTTTTTTCATACCTGTATCACAGTAACTCACTAACTTAGATCCACACAATTAACTAATCAGTATTGCCTTTTGCAAAGTACAGAAAAAAGTTAGAAAAAAAGGAGACAAGAAATTTTATACATCGGTATATTTATTATAGAAAAGTAATTCAAACTAAAAAATAAACAAAATTACATTTAAAGCAAAGTTCAGTAGCAAAGTTGTAACCCCAGGAAGTAACACTGACCACAAGAACAACCTCTGAGAGTCTGACAGGAAAGGTCCTCTGTCACATGTATCACTCTCCTTGGCATTACCTGGATAGCTTCCCTCAGATAACCCAAGCATGACTAACCCTGGTGCAGCTTCTGGCTGTTATCTTGACAGCAGATGACAGATGAAGGGGAAGTAGCTAAGATATGTCACCATACAAGTTTTGGTGGCTATCACAGTACACCCGTGACAATTACATTATTTTCACAAAGGAGGTCGACTTCTCTGTGGTTGTGTAACGTCCTCCCCCTGGAGCTCCTGTGAAAGGCTCTCCAAGACTCACCTGCCTGTACCCAGCATCAGCTGTAACACAGAATCACTCTGTATCCCTGACTCCTACTGAAAGAGCTGTGGAAAAATATTGTAGAAAGGTAAAAAGTGTAAAATTAAAGGCAGGGGTTCTTAGTAGCTCAAGAATTCAAGAGGCAAAACACAAAAGTAGAAAAGTATAAAATATTATAGGAAAAAGAAAATAACAGGGAGTCTAGTCAGTCTAACCCTCTTTCTTCTGCCTGATGGCTGCCTGGCTAGGAAAGACTATCCAAGTGCTTTATCAGGGAGTTGAGTATTCAGTCTAACAGTTTTGTTAAATCCAGAGTGTCTTTTGTGTTTAGTAACGAATTAATTGCTACTTTATACTTTTCCACAGTATATACTCTGCTGCAGAATCTCTTTGTGTCCAGGTAGAGACGCCCAGAGAAGCTTGTTCAAAAGAGGGGCACTAACCATAGGCATAGTATAAAAGCAAACAGAAAAACCCCACAGAAGACAGTCTTCATCGACTGACAGTAAAGTCCAAATTTTTCAGTAGCTGGGCATTTATTTCCATGTGAACACCATCACTGTGTTTAGGGGAAGTGTCTGCTTTTGATTTCCTGAGATGTTTCATGGAAGGTTGTGTGTCCTGCTGTTTGTAGAGAGCATGTGCTACCTAGGCTTGTTTTCTCCCCTCAACATCTGGCGGCCTCAGTTTGTGTGCAGACCATAAACTGTTCCAAAATATTGTGTGTTCATGAATGTGGCACACACTTTTGGTATTCCTGGCAAAGTGGACCTTTGTGTAAAAGTGGCCTACTGGAAGCTAGCAGTTCAGCACAGTAACTGCAGTGTGACAATACCCTGAACTTAGTACTCCCAAAGCACAGTGTAACCAAGAGACTGCTCAGGCACTGAATAGATGCTTAAGCGGGCACATCATTTAAACATCCTCACACTCTTTCCGTTTAACACAGACAGCAAACATTCCAACTTACACCACTTTGCCTGCTACACGAAGTACTGCCAGCATCTACAAATTTAATTTTTCAGCACTAAGAGCTAAATTGCACTGAAGAGAGGAAAATAAACCAGAACATGTTGAGAAGAGAGGAGTGTATTTCAGTAAGTGCATTACAAGAAACTGGTATTTAGTACAAACAGAACTATGTAACAACATGCAGCTACTTGAAATAAATTGATTTATACCAAATCTAAGAGATAGAATCACAAAATTATAATTTCTTCTGTACAGAAAAGTGCCTTGAAAGAAGCTGGTTCGTAAGATTTTCATCATATTTACCACATCTGTAATTAAAGTAAAAAAGACCCGTTATTTACATGAGTGCCACCTTGATTTCAGTGTGAAATGTGGAGCCCCTTGGTGATTTCTCTGAGAACACGCCAAAGTCCCTGAGGATAAAGACATTCTTTGGGCTCATAAACACGAACACAGTTTTATCTGGGTGGTCCTCCTAGTCACTACCAGAGCATGTACCATATGCTTAGCATGGATAGCAGCAAGAGGTGCTCAGCAGAGTCTCTGTATGTTTTTAGAAGACAGTATGCTAAATTAAGAATTTTTATTAAAACATAAAAGAAGTTTAACAATACAGAAAACAAGACAATGCTTACAGGATTTCTTTTCCTAAGTTTCTAAAACCTCTCCATCAAAACTGATTTCTGGCAAATTCAAAACACCACACTGGCCCAAATATAATGGCTTTTTCCTCCCAGCAATTAAAACTTGAAAGAAGTACACTTATCTTACATCTGTTTTCAAACTAAGTTTCTGAATAAGCTTTCAAGCCCTTTTAAAAAAACAAACAAGAAGACCTAAGCTGTTGTTAAAATGTGCAGCAATCAAAGTCTTTGATGAACACCTGAGCTGGAACAGGAAACAAGTTCCACAGCAGAAATTCCAGGACCCATTACAAGAAAAAAAACAAAGAGAGGAGCCTGTGGCATCCCACATTCTTCCCCTCAAAGAGCTGCAGAATTCCTTTGCATTTGAGACAATTTGGAATTTAGTTAAAAGCTAATTGGTACTTATACACTAGAAAAAATAGTCAGCTCGCATAGGAAGGCTGAAAAACAAAATGTGTTTGGATTCAAGGTTCAGCACGCTGCAGCTCTGACTAACACCAGAGGTAAATCCGACCATAAATCTTTGATTCCTCTACACAGCTAATTGCTATTAAGTGACCATCCTCAATTAAATATGCTTTGGGGTTCATTTGAAATAGGAGAGGACACTGGCCTACATAAGCATTTATTTAAGAGAAAAATCTTCAAAAGTACTTAATCAGCACAGTAGTGCAAGAGCTTAATTAAGCTCACAACTGCTAATGGATTTAGGGTGTCATTCATTCACAGTTATCTCAGTCTGGCTCACTCCCTCCTTCGTGCTGACACTAGCAAGACACCTGTGGTGGGTTTGCATTTCTTAGTGAATTTTTTTCTTCCTTTTTCCAATCAGTTACCAGGGAGATAACTGTCAGGAGCGAGGTGCAGTCATATGCAAATGCCGGGTGCTCAGAACACAAAGAGATGGTTGATCACCCTGGCCAGTCTTTGATATGGTTTTGAAAAACACAAAAGGAGGTGGGGAAGGTGTGTGCGTGTGGGGGGAGTGGGGGGAGCAGTCTCCGGCAGCCGGAAAAGAAGTTGTTTTTTTCCACTCACTGCCTCTTTGCCCGGCTCAGGCAGACGTGGTGTGGGGCTCCGGCTCTGGGAGTTTTTGGCTTCCCAGTTTCCCGGGAAGCTTCCCAGTCTCCCTGCTGTTTTCGCTGGAC
>WBMZ01006103.1:0-38316 GCA_013400975.1 Atrichornis clamosus
CCTCACCGCGGTCTCGCCCCCGCAAAGCTCCGGGCCCGGCGGAGGAGCCCAGCCGCGAGTGGGAGCCCAGGTAAGGCGGCAGGTGCGGGCGGGGGCTGTGCGGAGCATCCCCCGGCGGCGCGGCGGGTCCGTGCCCGGTGCCGCGGTGAGGGGCGGCGGAGGCGGGGGCTGCCGAGGCCCGGCGGCTGCATGGGGCCGTGCTCACCGCTGTCTCTGCTTCTACTGGAGGGGAGGAACACGATGTGACACGTCTAACGCTTAGGCCTGGGTTGGCGGCGTAGCTGAAATAATTACCCAAACGACCCCCTCTTTATTAACTTCTCCATTGCTGGCGCTCCCCTCCCGCTCGCAGCGGGCGAGGCTGTGGGTGTTGAGCACACTGGTGACAGGTAGCTGCATTCAACACCGGCAGACGAACCCGTTGGGATGGAATGTTGCAGGATTTTACAGAAGCAGTCCGTGCAGTGCTGGGTATCCAAACTGCAGGTTTGATGGAATCATCATGGGTTTGTTTTGATTTTAAACTTCTATCGCAGCAGTTCCCTTGTCACCAAATTCTTGTTTTGTACAGAGAAATCTTTTGGACAGTAGGTGACGTGAGATGCCCTTGGGGACAAGCTGGATGGTTGTGATGTTGTGTCATCCCCCCGAATTTCTTGCCTTATTAAAATGTCCATAACCAGGTAAAACATTCAGGATTAAGTCTGCAGGTTTTCAGCTCTGGGTCTAATCTCCCACCACAGATAGGACCTGTTTTCATCAATGTCTGGGTTGCATGTCTGTCATTTAATAACCAGACTCTAAGCTTCCACACTTCAGCTGTGTCTGGGCCAAGCACTTCTAGTCCTTCAGCCTGCAAAACGGACCCTTTAATATAAAATATCTCTAGATTGTGCACGAGCTGTCCAAACGCAACCTGTTATTCATGGCATGTTGTCCAAGCTAATGCAAAGCAGCGCTGTGGGACCATATGAAGACTAAAATGTGAGTGAGTATCCCAGCATGCGTGTTCTTCCCCCCACTCCTGCGGGCAGCGGGACTGCTGTGGTGGTAGCAGCCTTTGGAAATCGTAGAAGATCATCCTGGCATGGGTCTTGCTGTGGGAGTTTGCAGGTGCAGCCCCTGCCCGGGGTCTCCTGACCTCACCTGACCCTGTGGCGTGGCGGTTTTGCCGTCCCTGGCGCTGCCGAGGGAGCGGTTCAGGAGCCTGACGCCTGCTGTGGGTCGTGTGTGTAGAAAAAAGATGCTTCATTTTCAAATAAGATTTAAGGCAATCTCTTTTTAAGATGTTTGGATAAATTGGACCACAATTTATGTTAAATGCAAGAAATACTGAGTCACTTTACTAGGAGCAGAGAGCATTAATCTCCAGTCATTGTGGGCTGCCAAAGCTATACAGACAGTGCACACGAATGTGTTCCTTTACTGCAGGAAGTAGAAAACCCATTCATAGAAACTATGAGGAGAAAAGAAATATTTTGTTGTGCAAAGGAGAACGTGATCATTGTTTTATCTTGAAATGTAGCTATAATGTAGTATCAAAATTCAAGTGGCAATCTATGCCCGTACAAACATGGGAGGATTTTATCACAAAGATGTCTAGTTGGGCTTTGCTCTACGTGTTAGAATGATACTGTGTTCTGTGCTCATTGTGCTCTGTTGAGAAACTCGATCTACAAGTGATAAAGATGCTGAAAGTGCATTCCAGTGGGAGGAACAGGGAGCTCACCTGTATTGTTAATCATTTCTGTGTCTGTTTTATTTTGCGGAGGGAAGTAATAGAAATGGAGTGTAATGATTCAAAACATCGAGAAGCTTCTAACCCCAGTCAGTTCTGCATTGGAATCAGGTGGTAGTGTCCGTGGTGTTGTACTGAGGGCATAGATTTGGGGAGGTGGGAGCCGGGGGCTGCAGCTCTCCCGCGGCTGCTGCTCCTGTCACATGATGTGCTGCACAGTCCCCTGCTCGCACTGCAGCTGCCTCGCTGCCGTGTGCCACTCACATCTCCCCTCTTCTTGCATCACTTTTATTCTGGTTTAGCTCTGTTGGTGTTAGATGGAGTTGTTGATGATCTGCTGCAGCACAGATGGATAATGGGAATTCATTGGATCATCTGGATACGTTACTTTGTTGGCTTATCTTTTATTCTGCACCGTGTGCTTTGGGTAAGGAAGGAAGAGCTCTGATGTGAAAGTCTGTTCTGAGGTTGTGTTAGTGCCTAAAGAGATGAAATGTAACTGATTTTAAACAAAAAACCCCAATGCCCCCTGCCATCCCCCTAAAACACAGTACAGCTACTGGAGTCTGGCCATAAAAACCTGAGTGTTGATGTCTTTTTACACATAACTTTTCACAGTTCTCATTTTTTCATAAAAATGATTGCTTCCATTGGATCAATCTTTGTAGAAGGACAAGCGGGGCCTGTATATGCAGATTTTATAATAATTTTGTTTGGTGTTCTTGCATAAGAACATTCTGCAAGCTTGATTTTTGTAGCTGAGTTGCACTGTTGAAGCACAAAAGCTCTGTTCAAGATGTGTAGTTTTTAAACAGGCTGGAAACAGAGGTATGGTACAGAGTATGTGTTGTAGCAAGAGGAGATGGTTCAGAGGAGCGGACCAAATTGTGTGTGGGAGCTGCACTGAGGGTCAGATGGAGGTCTGGTTCTGTAAAGTATGTAAGGAAGTTGCCAACACAAATATTACCTTGCAGCTTACATGTGCTGAGAGAACGCAGCACAGCCCTGCTGCAGGGATGGAAGCAACCATCAGTCTAGTTCCCTGAGGATGTCAGTCAGGAAAGGAAGTGTGTGATGCCAGAGAGCCTGGATGGAGCTGCAGGTTTAGAGGACTTGTTGTTTGAAGTATTTTTAATTATTGCTATTAATATAATGGAACACAGAGCAGAGCTGAATTTTAAAAATATAATTAAAGAAGTCAGCAGAGGGATTTGTCTGCTGTGAGGCAGAGGCACGGTCCAGGAGCAGTACCTGCTCAGGTGGGTGAATTCCCAGAGTAATGATGCTCTCCATGCAATTCCCAAGCTTGCTGGCAGCTCCCACCAGACACCGGTTTGGAGGGAAGAAGTGAACCGAAGGGATCAGAAAGCTTTCCCCAGCTTGTCCTGCATTCCCTTTTGTCGGAGCACAGTTCCAGTTGGAAGGCAGCCATTGGCACCTTGGCTGAGGATGGGAACAGGCTGCAGAGTGTGACGATAGCTGCCCTCCAGATTGGGCACTGGCCTCAGCTGCCATTCGGGCCAGCCAGTAAATCATTTGGCTCGCTAGCAAAAGCCTCTCCATCACATTGCTGTACAGTGCAGCTTGATGTTAGCTGTTCCGTTTCAAATTAATGAGTGTGCATCAAAGAGTTAAAACATCAGTTGTTGTCAGAGGAAAGAAAGAAAAAATCTTCCTTGTAACTGGGATGCTTTTCAGGAACTTGGCTGCTGGGGAGGTGAGAGGCATGTGCTTTTCCGCCCCGCTTTAGGTGATGGCTTAGTTCAAGGGGGCCCAGATTTGGCTCAGTCAACAGTTGTGTTGGCGTCTTGCCATCAAATGTGCATAAAATGGAGCTGACTGCAATTCCCTCCTCACTGTAACATGGAGGGGCAGCCGGAGGGACCCGAGGCTGCTGTGCCGTGCCTTAGGTTGCCTTGGCTGAGAGGGCTACCCTGGGATGTGCAATCCCTGCAGCACAAGCTGTTGCATTGTGACTCGATTGTTGCTTTCGAGTCCCTGGGTTGTATTTTGGTGTCTTGTCATAACTAATGCATTTCAGTTCAGCCCGTGTTGTGCCTGTGCTCCCAAAGTCTCTCTCCTTTCTCACTGTGGCTTACATGCTTTTCCAGATGTAGGAGGTTCATCTCTCATTTGCAGACTCTTCCTGTGATTCTGTGGCTTATGTGCATTGCCACAAAATCGAGATAAAACACAACTGGCATTTTAGCTGCTCCAAGAACATTGTGTGTAAATAAACCACTAAATAGTTCAGCCTGTGAAATGTAAATACACACAGCTCACTGCCACAGCTGATGGTGTTTTTCTGTCTCCCTTCTACCCTCCCACCCCTGCCAAGAGTGGGCCAGCCTGATGTTCTTTTTTCTCTTGCTCTTTCATACAAAGCAAATGACTGCTAAGTACCATGTAGGTGGTATGCAGGCACCACGAGAGATTCATGATTTGAATTTGGATGAAAGGAAACACTTGTGTCCTCTTCCACATTGCTTCTGTACCATCTCCTGGAGATTCCTGGACTCCGATGACCCAGAAATTCTGCTTTGGTCTGACTTTGAGCTTGAGCCCATTTTTAATAGCAAAGAAGTGAAGTCAGTAGAAGAGCAGAGGCCCAACTGTGATGACATTTTTAGCCTGTGCCCTTTGTTCGTCCTATACACAAAAGGTCGTGAACTGCGGTGAAAGAGGGATCACGGAGGGCGCAGAACAGACAAAGGTGGAACAAATTGTCAGTGGCAGAAACATAAAGCAGAGAAGTGAAAGTTTTGTGTTCTGAAGGCGATTGAAGGCCACGTGCATTCCATGGTGAGATCATGTCTCTTGTGTTCAAAGTGAGTCTGCCCAGAGTGAATTCAGAGGAGTCTGCTGGTGAGGTGTGGCTTCCATGATCTCAATGTAGGCGGCAGGAAGGGACTACACGGTTTCCATGGTATGATGTTAATGAGCACCTCCGCATTTCTCTGGGAGAAAAGATGCCAAAGCTGCAGTTCTGGATACAGACAGGTGTGCTTTAAGCAATGAAAAGATTTTTAAAGATGTCTAAAACATATGAAAAGCCTTCATCTATAGATGAAGCACTTACTTGAAGCTAAAATAATGGGATCGACACTGCATGTTGGATTTTCCAACTCAGAATGGAGTTGAATTTGTGGTGTTGGCTGTTTCCCTACAGGAAGTCATGAGACTGTTCCCTGATGAGGTGTCACAGGTAATGCAGAGGTGGCAGCTCACCTTAACTCTGAGGTCTTACTGCAAGACTGTTAGCAGATCTTCTCATCTGCTGATGTGCTGAGGAAGGAATTACGCATTCATGTGAGAGTAGTAAACTTTCACTTTGCAGGAATAAAATTTGTGCAACTTGTATAACAGTTCTTGTGTAACTGTGAGTGCCTGCTCTCTACCTCTTCCACTGGCCACAGCAGTGTGCAGCTGGGGAATGGTGTGTGTGTGGGTTTATCTTGTTTTCTTATATATCCCCTGCCCTCTCCTTTCCCTTTTCTAGGAAACAAAGTTTATGCAATTGCACGGTCAGGCTTCTGTTTTTTCTTCTCCAAGCAGCTCTTAAATGCCTTGTCTGATGTAACTGTTGTTGTTGTAGGGAGAAAGGTCCTGAAGATTGTCTAGTGAGTAATTTTCACAAAATTCAAAAGAAGTTGAAGCAGAGCAATGTGTTTAGTGCATCTAGTAAAGGGAAGGACAGACAGAAGAAAGTTGTTATATTGTAGGAAGCATCTGGCCAGCCCCTCAGTCATGTGGAGCCCCGGGGCAGTGGAAGCTTTTCCTGTGCTGCGGAGAGCTGGGTTTATTGGGATGCGAAGGGAAGGATCGATCCAGGTCGATGTGGGACCAGGCTCCCTGTCCCTGACTGCTCATTCACAGGAGCGTGGGTGTGTTCATGCATAGACTCACTTGAGTTTGTATGTTTCTGTTATTATTTTTTAAAGTGACTTCCCTTTTGCTTAATCTCAGAGATAGCAGTATTTTTGCAAGTTAGCTGTAAAAACGGTGTACTTTAGTAGGAAAGCCACTTTCTTGAAGAATTTCCAATAGGAGCAGAACTAGTTGCATTTGCAGGTAATTTTGTCAGCCACACTGTAATTTGTTTATAAAATCAGGCTTTCACCCTCCTAATTAATTTCTCCTTAGTTGCCTTTGAAGTGAGCAAACATCCAGGCAGGGAGAACATGATTTGACCAGCATTATCAGTTAAATAAAACAGCTACTTGTTTCTCCTTCAGTCAGATTTTAACTTGCTTTTTATTGTGGCATTCAAACTAACCTGTCCCCAAAGCCTGGGCTCTGCCCAAGTCCTTTTCCTTGTGCATTCCATGTGCATGTCCACACAGCAGTGAGCAGAGCTGGGACACAAACGCTCCGGTTGTTCTCCGAGCCCGCCCTGGGCACTGCTGTCCCTGGGACTGAGCTGTGCCAGGAGCTCAGGTGTGGGCTCAGCCTGCTCCCAGATGCCTCCTGCAGCATCCAACAAGCTGCTGGAAAAGGAGCTGGATATATCTGCAAGAGCTGCAGCCACTGCAGTGCAGACGTGCCCTGAGGTGAACAGTGGTTGGGGTGAGGAACGTCTGTGTTTGGTTCCAAATTTTACTAAAAACCTTGGAATAATAAAGAAATCCTTTCCCCCCCGCACATTTTATGAAGAAATGGTTTGATGTATAACTGCTCATTGCCATTCCCTCTGAATTCCTGACTCCAGCAGGCTGTGAGGCTTTTGGTGCCTGTCTGGGGGAATTGTTATTTATTTGTTTCAGTGTTTCTTGGGTAGAACTGAGGGGTGCCTCAGGAACTTCAGGACAGTGGCTCCTGAAGGACAGTTAGGTATTCTGGCGAGAGGAATGAATTTGGGTTCTAATGAATTTTGTGTTGTCTGAGGCTCTGTCAGGACTAGCGCTCTGAGCAGATCACATGGAAACACACAGATGGTTTTCCCAAAACGTGCAGAATAGCGTTGAAAGAAAACATGAGACATGAGTGTGCCAGTCTGTAGAAGAAAAGGAGAGGCAGATAGAGAGCTGAGGTAGGCAACCTGCTTGATGAAGGTAAGATTGGCTGGTTTTTGGTAGAGATTTGAGCCATGGTGGTTCCAGGCTTTGGGTATCAATGATCAGAGGCTTAGTTTTATCTGTGTTGTTAATTTGCAGATAAGAAACAGATACCAGCTGGGTGTCTGGCTTTGTGTCACATCCCCTTTTGGCAGTGATGCTGTGGGAGATGTGTCAGGATGAAAAGTGGAAAGAGAGCTGGTCTCTGACTCAAGGTTTGACACCTTTAAAATCCTGATAGACTGGAATCTGTTTTCCACCATTGGTTTCTGTAGAGAGCAGTTCTCGGAACATCTTAGTTTGGGGAAAATCCTGTATCAACAAGATGGATGTACAAAGTGTGTTTGCTTTTGGTTTTTGGTTACCACTTGCATCTCTAAGCGAGGAGTGGGAAGCATTTGAAAACCAGTCAAGATTCCATAACTGAGAAGAAGGGATGGCTTAAAAAAAGGCAGATGGGTTGTGTGAGTGCTCTGTCAGGAGGTCAAAGTGCCACGTCCAGCCAACTCTGCTGTGCTGGTCCAGGAAACTGCCTCTGATTGTACCTGTCCTCACTGATACATGATATGTGACATCTGTCTGTCACTGTGCCCTCCAGTTGCACCATCACTGGATCTTCAGTGTGTGAGGCTTTATTTGCTCATACGTGTTGGATGTGAAGCTATGACCCCCCTCTTCTACCAGGGAGCTGAATGGCAGTTTACAGTGATCCTGGCTACGTAACAAATCTAAGAGGATGTGCATGTAATGCACTTATTGAACTTATCCTGCCGGACTTGCACTGTCAGCTTGATTTCCCTGAACCAGAGTGCTCTCCACCGCTCACAAAGCCTGCCTTGCTTTGCAGGCCTGAGTCCCGGGGTAGGGCCAGTGAGGAGTGCATACCATTAACTTCAGCACTCTTTTTCCTTTCCAGCTAAGCCTGGAAAACCTTAGCCAAAAGACGGCAAACCACAGGGAAGTGGAGACGTGTGTGATGTAAGTGACATCTGACTTTAAAAATATTGGCCAGCACCATGAAGCCTCCATCCCTGTCCCGTATCCCTCCTCTGCCCTTCAGCTCCTTCAGCTGCCATCCTCTGGGATGTCTGTAAAACTCTGCTACCCTGGGTGCTACAATGGGATGAATTTTTAAAATCCATTAATGTATTGCACTAAGCAAACCTGGAATTGTGTGTTCTGAGAGCGTGTTGGGAAGAACCTGGCACACCAAGTGCGGGTCTTGGCTAGCACAATTTTTCTGCCTTGTATGGCCTGAGGAGCTGGCAAAATCTTTGAGACAATAATAAGTTCTGCTGGCAGCCACCATTTTCTGACTTATTTTAACAGTCTTTTAAACCAACGTTTCAGTGTCTCCTTTTGCAGACTCTGGAGATCATTTTTTTAACATGTGCTACATAAGAAAAATTGTCATGCAAAACAGCCCAATAGTTCCTTTTGCATGAAAGCAAAAAGCATCAAAAACAGAACAAAAAATTAAGTAGGTGATATTCCTGGTATATCTGGGCTGTCAAAACTGGGAGAGCTGTCTGTCTGCAGATGAGGAGCACAGATCTATGTGGTAACTTCTAGTATGAAAGGGAAGGAGAGGTCGATGTGGATGTACTCCTTGTTGCATTTTATTTATATTGTTCATTTGGAGCTGAGCAGTCCCTGAGGAAAGGGCAATGTCAGGAGCTATATTCCTCCCTTTACTGTGCCCACTTGCTGTTCTAATAATTCTCCCTCCTGTCTGTGCTACTGCTGCATTACAACACAGTCCTTAGTGCAGGAGCACCTCCTCCTTTCCCTAGCTGCTCCTGGTAGTAGCTCTTCCTCTGTACAGCACCAAATACCACCCCCTCTGGAGCATGACAAGCCAAAACCAGTGCATGAGTAACTAATTCTATTTTCCTTCTCTGTCAGCTGGAAAAGCCAGCTTCATGTATTTCTCCTGCCTTCTGATACCTTTCAGATGGGCAGGCTGTGGAATTTCTCTAGTGTATCTGTTATTGATTGCATAAATGGCCTCTTCACAGTGGGTTTGGTGGACTTCTTCCATGTGAGAACAGCCTGGTTTTAAAAAACCCAAACCAAAAGCAAGTTGGATTTACTTGCCTGTGCTAAGGCTAACACAGGTTCTGTTGGCCAGTGTTGGCAGTGGTTTGGGTTGTTGGGTAATATAACTTAAGGTTAGTATAAAATAAAATTCACTTTGCCATGAAATTAAAACTGATACCTAGACTGTATGAAACATACTTTGCAATTTAAGCAAGCTCCTCAATTTTTGCAAATGTATCTGAAGCTGCTCTGGAGTGCCTGGACTACCACGGTGGAGCGCAGAGCCCACGGCCTCGCCACAGGATTTAGGTCACCCTTGCTGCAGAGCATACAGGACCTGGGGTATTGTCCCTCTTCCTGAAATTCCTGCATCACCTGCTGGCTATTTCTGACATCTATTTTTTAGGTCTCACTGTTCACTTCAATCTCATGTGTTGGTGCTTTAAGTACTTGGTGTTGTGTGTTCTGTGCTGTGTGAATGTGAATGTTCGGAGGTTTCAGGCTGGTGCTCACAATGGTTATGTCCTGCTTGCCAGGATCTTGCCAAAGCTTGTGACATCCGGGGTCTGACACCCATATTGCAGTTACCTGACAGTACAGGGATACTTCCTGCCTTTTTCTGGAGCTCCTCAACAAGTGGTTTGTGCAGTGCCCCCACGGCCTTGCACTGGTGCTCTGGTGCACTGTCACATGGGTGTGTGAAAACCAATGGATGTGGGCTGCATTTTGTCTAAACTGGGAAGTCATGAGACTGCTTGGTTGGCAGGATGACCCTCAAACTTACCCCAAAAGCTGGGTGGAAACTGCCAATTTCTCTTGCATTTGTTAGGCGTGAAGTGTTTGTTAAGGTCAGTATTTTTGAAGCCCCTTTGCTTATTGCAGAGGACTTTTTTGTGACAACTGCTGTCAAGCCCGGTGGCTGGAAGGAGTTAGCTTTGCCAATTCCTGGTTTGAATTGGGATGTGTAGGTTATTATTTGTGCAAATAGCATCCAAACAGAGCTGCTGCACAAATGGAAACTTGTTGCTTAACAGAAGCACTTATCAGAACTGGTAGAGAAGCTGCTGAAAGTAAAAGCTCTGCATTTGCCCAGTTAGAGGTGTGTTTATCTTGCAGAAAAATCCTGAGCATGGAAGAGCTGAAGGCCTAGCAGCCATTTCCAGAGATGTTTTGTTGCTGCTCTGTAAAATTTGTAGCTCATCTTTGGATTCTCCAAAGGATAATTTGGTATCTGTGTATGTTTGGAGTAAGATTTTAAAAGCCACTCTGCTTCTATAAGCTTTCATATCCCCTTACCTACTCAATACTAGCATTTTCTACATTATATCTTAGTTTTTTGTTCAGGTGACATTTTGCTTATATGAACCGTAGAAATTGATCCGTAGGTATGATTGTGGGCACTGCAAGCCATGGAATTAAATAGCCATGAGGATGCAGAGAGGATAGTAGGGTACTTTTTTGCATTCTGTCTAAATTCGCTATGTTTTAGCAGTAGGAACTAGTAAGCTACGGTTTACAGCAGTTACAGAAGAAAATTAAATGTAAAGAGAACTGAGGCTGGTCTCTCTAAATACAGCTGCAGGATAAACACCTCTGCAGAAGGCAAATTTGGAGAGGATTTCTGTGTCCAAGTGTGAAACGCAAGTGCTATTTGTGCTACAGTCCTTTCGTTGACAGTTTTGTGTTTGTGAAGACAGTCCTCAGAGCTACTTTGTGACTCTTGTACCACTGTTATTTTTAATTTTGCTCTGTTAACTAGTGCATTGTGCAATAATTAGTTGAATGCTTTGATTCTCAGCTGTTATTTTTAATGAGTCTTGAGAAGAGTAACCTGTGGGAGAACTGCATGCTCTGTGTTACATCCCCATGGAACTGAACACGCATCTCAGTCTGTATGAGTTCATAGCAGCCCTTGATTTTTGAGTAATATGGCTATTTTCTTCTTCATAGGACTGAATTTGCCGTAAAAGAAACCATGTCATCAGGAGGAGCTGAAGATGATATTCCTCAAGCAGAGAGAAAAACAGTGACAGACTTTTGCTACTTATTGGATAAATCTAAACAGCTCTTCAATGGCTTAAGGTTAGTGCATTTTTGACAGTATTCCTTCAGAACAGCCTTGGAACACACACTGCAGTATATGATGCTGGAGGCAGCTGTACAGTGAACATTTCAAACTCAAACCCACTAAGTTCGTTTAGGAGAGAACAATGCACCTCTGCATGGGTACTTTCACACTATGTATGTAAGAATGTCTGTAGGAGCAGAGGTTCCAGTTAATAGTAAACTAGAAGCTGGAAATTCCAGTAAATTGATAGAATTATTACTGAAATGGTGTGTTTGAAGGGCACAATTAAGGGTTAGGTATGGCTGTGTACAGTCAACAGCATGCAAGTCCAAAACACCCCAGTCTCTGGGAAGGGAAAGGAATGAGAAGGATTGGCCTGGGTGGGAGGAAAGGAGGAGATGGAATATTTTTGGGGAAGAAATTTAGGAAGCAATAAGCAGAAACATCCACACCTTACCCTGTATGTGTCTGGTGGAACAAATGCTTAATCTGAACTGTGGAGAAAGGTAAAATCTGCATTTATCTACAAAGCACCTGCAACAGCAACTGGAAGGTCTGGTTTGTCTGCAGGGGAATAAACGTTTGGACAGTGATATGGATATCCTGTTTATGTCAGTATATGCTGAGTTAACAGCATGTATCCAAAGCTGCTTTATTTCTAAGCTTTGCTGTAGAGTCTCTTAAGTAACATGGGTCTGAGCTCATATCTGGTTGGCAGTTCAGCCTCTTACTGGTCTCTGAGTAATACTGTATGTTTGGGCCCATATAGCTTGCTGTTAGTCAAACACAGATGGTTAGCAAAGATGTTTTTAATTCCTCCACCCCCCGCTATTGATAATCCTTTCATGTGCTTTAGAAGTTGATTACCAAATCCAAAACAAACAGTGTGTGCTCCAAAGTCTGAATGGCAAATGGACAGTAGAGACAAGGAATTCTTGATGATTGCATTTGACACCCCATGAAAGACAGTCCAAAGCAAAAGGACTGAGATCTTGAGACCAGGATTTCCAGGACTGTAAATGACAGTACATTGGCTTTCTGATGGAGCTTGCTTGAAATTTTGGCCTGAGTCACTGAAATGAACACACTACAAATGGACACAGTTCATGTGTGGCTGTGTGCTGCTCCAGTTCAGATCACAGAGGTGCCAGAGAACCTCCAGCCTTCCTGTCTCTTCTTTGGCTTTGGAGGAGGGCAGTGCTTGTATCAGATTTTGAGATGAAAGATGGAGTTTTTCTGTATATCCATGGTACTTTTCCAAAAAGAAACCTTGTCCAACCATATGAAAAGAAACTGGAAAACACCTTGGGATGAAGTGTGGCCAATAAAAATAGAGAAATGGGCTTATGCAGCCAGTTCTGCTGTGTGAAAATAAGAACATTCCAGAATGGGAACCTGCCTCTGTCTTTACTGTAACCTGGCACAGTTAACATTGCTCCTTGCACTGAACTTGACCAGTGTTTCACCTCTAAGACCTGTGATTCCCATGAGCATAATGACAGGATAAAGCAACATTATAATTCTCAGGTATCTCATCTGTTAGTGCTTGTTCTCTGGGGAGTTCACCTGGAAATGTCTTGGCAAGCATCCCAATTCTTAGTCCAGTTGCTTGCTTTTCCCTGCAGCATAATAAATGCATTTGATGCATGCCTGACACGTTCTGTTTTGAAGATGATGACGGCCTTTGCTGCTGTGTTTGATGCCATTCTCTTGTCTCTACCATGTTTCATGGAAAAGAGGTGATGAAGGAGGGAGAGGAGAGCAATGATTTCCTTCCCAAAACCTCCTCTGGGCACTTCAGCTACAGGGAGCCGAGCCTATAGCTGTGTTGGCAGCTGCTTAGCTGTTGCTGCTGCCAAAAATTGCAAGGGCTCAGCCTGCCACGTCTTTGTTTCAGTAGCATTTCCTTCCTCTCTTCCCAATACAGATGCCAAATACAGCATTTGAGGAAAACATATGATGGTCTGCCAAGGTTGCTGCTCGAAAGTGTACTTTGTGCTCCCAACGATACCATCTCCTGTGGCCGTGCCTGCTAGGATGGCACAGGGGGGTTGTCTTTCTAGTGTCTGTACCCTGGGCTGTAAGCTAGAATAAACTGTTAATGAAGTGTGCTCCAGTGGTTCTCTTCTCCCCTTTCCCCAGTCCCACTTGCTTTTTTTCTTGAAAAATGCAGGAAGGAGGGAGGCTGTAAGAATCATGATCGCTGTCCTTGCGTGGAACGTGGTGATAGTGTTGAACTGTGTATTTTGTAGATTCCTAGTGAGATGCGAGTGTGGAATCTCTTACCTTTCTTCCATGTTGCTGCTGCTTTAGAAAGAAGGGACCCTGTCAGTTCAGGTGTTGCTGTACCCTCTGTGGTCCCAGGAAGGGACTGGTTTCTCACACGGCCAAGGTGTGCCAAGGTGTGCTCGTGTCTCTGTGGGTTCTGAGAGTCCTTTGGGAAGCTACACCACAGCACTGTTATCCCACTACTGCTCAGGTTCTGGGAACAGGAGCCTGTAATTACTACAAGCCCAGGAACATAAAAGGAAATTGTCTTTTTTTATCACTTGTCAAAACTGTGAATGTATTTAAAGCTTTGAATGTTAAACTTTACAGTTATTGTAGCCTTCCTCTTTGAAGTGTACTGCTGAGTCTCTAGGACTTTCTCAACATCTTTATGTCCCTGTGTGACAACTTCCATGTGGTGCTGGCCAAGCACACCTCAGCACCTTTAATTGGGCTTCAGCCAGTGTTATCTGGCAGCATGGCTGAAAAGAACTCCTGACGGAGAATTAATTATGAGCACATAAATAGTCTAGGTCTTTGCTGAGACAAAGAGTACAGCAAGAATTGGGTGAAATTCTGGACTCTCTGTGAAATGTATCCACCAGCTACTCTAGTGCAGCAAGAGAAACAGTCTTCCATGCCCAGTGTGAGAAACCCATGGTTTTAGAACATTGAAGTTTGGGTCTTCACGTCCCATTGGGAATGTTTTAAAAGCCAAGAAATTGGAAATGGTTTCCACTTGTTATTGGAGGCTATTGTACTGTCCTAAATCAAATTTCCACTCCCTCCTCTGCATCTGGATTCGTTTGGTTGCCCCATCCTCTTTTCTGCAGTGTTGTCCTGCCAGAGTGGGTGCCCCACCATCGCCAGTTCTGAGCCAGCAGCCTGGGCTGGGCACGCCCCGCAGGAAAATCTGTTTCCTTTGTCTCTGCTCACTGCTCTGGTGTCCTTCTGTAGACCTGGAAGAAGCAAAATGTCTTGCTATAACATAGGTCTTTAGTTCTCAGGTTGTGTATATAGTTGCTTCTGGATCATGTATTCCCTGTCTCTTTTGGTGGAGGAGCTGCAATCAGCTGAGGCTTTAGGATTCTTTTGGGCTATTTCTCACCAAATAATGTGCATCCCCTGATCCTATTGAAAAAACTGCACTAAATGTCCTCTTTTGCTTGTGCATCCGTTTTCTCATGGCAAAATTTCTGGGTACATGGGAGCAACATGCATGATGTTCAGCACACAGAGCAGTAAACACATGGCAGGAAGGGCAGCTCTTGCCTGTGAAAAGCTGTGCTGAAACCACGGTAATGTATTGTCATAAATGAAGTTTTATTAGAACCATGTCAGAATACTATCAAAAGAACAAGTGCTACTGTCTGTTTCCATGGAGATCTTTCCCGTTCCCTGGGGAGCCGAGGGATCCATGGTATTGTGCAGCTATGCCAGCTGCAATTAGGCGAGCACGCTGCTTGAGGAATATCCGTGTGGACACCCAGCAGTGGCTGTGGACAGCAGTGGCCAAACACGTGGACACTGTGCTAGCAGAGGCTCTTAAAATGCCACTAATTTTCGGATACTCAAATCTAGTGCACGCAGTGAGTTGAGCTGGGCTTTATAAGAATGTTGAGGCTTGTGCAGAGGAAGGTGTGGGATCGGGGTGGTGGCAGGTGAGGTATAGAAAGTGTATTAATTAGCTCAGTGAGGAGGGACAGGTGTGTGAGCATGATCAGCCCATAGTTACCTGCTTATTTCTTAATTTGTGCACATACCTACTTCTCGGTGTTTGAGAGAAGGGTGTTTTCTTGTTCCCATATGTTAGACCTTTGCTCAAATGTCCTGAGCAACTTGGCCTAGAAAGCCCATTTTACTACTGGTGGGGTTCTTTGAGTGAACTTGCTAACTCAGTCATTTTATAACTTAGTGCCAGGGAACTTTGATTTGTATAAATTTTTTTTAATTATCCATTTTAGTGTTGTTTTGTATTTGTATTCACTTTTCATTTTTATTTTTTAACACTGAATCTTGTGAATGTGCTAATTAAAGCTACCTCTTGCTGTATCAAAGTGCACTGTATCTTGGCTGTGTGTTTGGACAGTGCCTTAGCTTCTTTTGTTTAGCTAAAATGTTTACATCTATTACAACAAGAGAAGGTGGTGAATCATTTCTTGCAGTAAATGCTTTAAATTTGCATGTGTTTGTATCAAGCTGTGTTTGAATGAAGATGTTGGTACCCTGAAGCACATGTTTATATTCCTGTTTACCACTTTCTACACCAAAGTATGTTCCAAGATGTTGAGCAGCCAATTGCAAGATTGAAGGGATTTTTTTTGGCTTTTAATTTGGTAAAATCCTGCCCAGATTCCCTGGCATCTTCATGGAATATCAGCACCAAGTACTGGAATGGTTTTCTGGGCTGGTAAGGGATTCATTTTACATGTAGTAGCTAAGCTAGGTCCCTTCAAGCTGTGTGGGAAGTACAGTTGGCTGACGAGCAAAGGAATATTAATTTCCTTTCCTACCTCGGGTGCTGTTAAAGCAATTACAGTGAGCAGAAACAGGCCAGAATGCTGCTCTGAAATGGTGTGTAGTGCTCTGCTTCTCTTGATTCCTTCAGAGGACATGGCAAGGTTTCCTAAAGGTGGTGCTTGCCTTGGTCTCTCCCCTCCAGGCTTGGAAGTGGAATGTGCTGCTCTTCTGTGCCTGTCTGCTGAAGGTGGTACATCAACCAGCACTGTGATTTGAGAGAGCATTCCCTGGAGAAATCGTTCTTGAATCAAATGAAAGATGATGCTGTCTTAGAAAATCTGTTCTGCTTCCACTTGTAGAGTTGTGCACCTCCTTTGCATCAGCCTCAGTGTGGATTTGTGAGGAATATGTGCTCTGTGAGACTGAGGGGTTTGCTCTCCTCTGTTGCATTTGTTTCAAGATTCAGGTCACTCCCAGGAGGTGGGAGGAGTGAAGGTCTAGGGCACAAAATCCTTAGGAATACATTGTAGTTGTGGGGTGGAAGTATACCACAGCCTGGAAATCAAGTGGAGATAGGAAAGCAGAACTGAGCTGGGTTGGCTAACTTGCCTTGTAGCACCGGAGACTGATAGCAAAAACCCAGAAGTTCTCAGGTTGTGCCATGTCACTGACGGTGAGTTAGAGGGTGACAAATGTGGTGATGATGTAACACGACCCAGTGAATGTTAACTGTGAGCATCCATGTGCTGGCCTGACCTGGTGACATTTGGGCAGCAGTTTTGTGTGTGATGTCATAGGCTCTGTTTCTGAAACACAGCAAACCACCTTATCCATTTTAAAAAGATTATTTCCATAATGAGTAGCAAGAAATACTATCAGTCTAAATGAACTAATTTCCATTACATTATTTTTCTTGTTCTTGGGTAGGTTTTTTTAAAATTATGATATTTTAAGAGTCCAATTTCGTTTTCTGTGTTTATAACCATAGAAATACTTCTCTTTTAGCAAAATTGGAAGATGTTTTTAAACACCTGTTGCATGTAGGAACGTGATAGTTTCCTATTTGAAGTGATCCCATAACAATAGGTTCTGAGAAACTCCAGGAGTCATGGTTCTTGTAGTTGTGGGTGCAGGCTGAATTCTAAAGCATCTCAAGTGAATCTTGAACAAAGCAGTTCTGAGTTTGACACAGGCACGCTGGTGTCATGTTGGGCTGACTGGAATCTGCTCCCTAACTCTGCTTTTGTCACTGTCTCTTGCAGGGATTTACCTCAGTATGGGCAGAAGCAGTGGCAATCCTATTTTGGGCGAACATTTGATGTTTACACCAAACTCTGGAAGTTCCAACAGCAGCATCGGTAAGGGAATGCCGTAGGCAGATGTGTTGTGTGGGTTTCAGTGCAGCTTTGAGCTCTGGTATGCCCAGGGCCCCAGCTAAGGTTGAGATTTCACTGTGTTGTTCAAGCATGAGCTGCTTCCTGCAGTGCTCACAGTCTAATGAATTAAAATGTTGCAGAGTTTTCAGTGTGACTTTTTTAACAAACGCCTTTTGATCTACCTGAATGTGTGGTGCTTTAATTTCATACTGAGGAGGTGATGGATTCTGCAGAGCAGGATCTGGAACGGTGTGAAGTGTCTTGCTGCAGTGTGGGCTCTGATCCTTCACACCTTCCACTGGCTGCACAGTCTGAGTGTTCTCCTGGGAAGTTGTGACCTTCTGTTGTGTGTATTTTGTGCAACACACTTACGTCTGGTTCTTGCAAGTTTATGCAAGATAAACGGTCCTTATTGTGGGGTGTGTGTACTGTTGGCTCTGTGAAGGGCTGCTGCTGGCAACGCTGCACCAGCAATGAAAGCTGAATTTGGCCCTGCCATGGCTCTTTGTCTTGTCTGTTGGGATGTTCTGAGAAATTTGGGAATGCCTTTTAATCTTTCTTTTCTCTCTTGCAAAATAGACAAGTATTGGACAATCGGTATGGGTTGAAGAGGTGGCAAATTGGGGAAATTGCTTCCAAGATTGGGCAGCTCTATTACCATTATTAGTAAGTAAGCACAGAAGAGGATTCAGTGGGCAATGCAGGGTTAGTGGCAGCTCCATGCCAAATGTCTGGATGCTCAGTCAGGAGGGATCAGTGACTAGGCTGAGTCATGACCCTATTTCTGAATGAGGGACCTGGCGACTGCATGGGGTGCTGCAGGGAAGGGCCCCTGTGAGCCTGGTGCCACAGTGCTGGTCACTCTGGTACTTCCCAAGGACTTAGCTCCTGCTTCCAAAGTGTCTTCCATGTGTGCTGCATTGGACTGTTGGGCAAAACTGTGATTTGCAAGTTTGGGAGCTTAATGTTCCTTTAAACTGTTCAGTGAACCTGTCACCTGAACATGTGGGTGCAAGATGGGCAGCTCAGATTGTTATCTGAAATGGGATCCAAGCTCTGACATCTGGCTTACCAGCATGAGAGTCTGGCTTTCTTATGATGTTACTTGGGGAGGGAGTTTTGCCATGGATGCACAGGATGGTTGAGGGGGCAGGAAGGGAGGGTTTGGCATGGATTTCCCTCTGAGCTGATCCCATTCTTGCCCTGCAGCTTGCGCACCTCCGAAACAAGCTATCTCAATGAGGCTTTCTCCTTCTACTCAGCAATTAGGCAGAGGTCCTACTACTCCCAAGTCAACAAAGAAGACAGGTATGTCTGAATGGAGGCCCTTGCTTTTTCAAGACTAGAAAAGTGAATGGAAGCGGCAAATAGGTATAAATTGAAGGAGCATAACTGGGATAAAAATCCATGTTGTTGAAGGAAGTTTCTTTTAATCCTTCTGAAAACTCCAGGATAAATAGAGCTTTGCTGTATGACTGGAAGAATATTCTATTACTTGGTCCTTAATTTTTATGTCCTTGCATGCAATTTTAAATGAACCTCTAAGCAGTCAGGTTCATCACCACATGAGTTCAGTCAGAACTCTTAATCTGCAGGTGTTCAGCCTTGCTCTGGTCTTAAATGCCTCCTCCCCTCCTCCCCTGCTACCTTCCTCTGTTCTATTTTAATCTCAAATTTGGCTGTGGTGTTTTTGTTGTTGTGTTTAGGCCTGAATTAGTGGTTAAGAAGCTTCGTTACTATGCAAGGTTTATAGTGGTTTGTCTCCTGCTCAACAAAATGGATGTTGTAAAGGACCTTGTAAAGGTATGTTAAAATCAGGATAAAGGTGCTGAGGGGTGGGAGGTTGCTGATCCTTGCATTTCTACATGCAACACAGTGAATATCTTCTGTGATTCAGACATTTAATAATGACACTTTGTGCTCAAATGATTTGGTTTGAACACCAAGTAAAAATATTCCAGTAGCTGCAGCCCAGACAGGGAGGTGCCCTGGAAGTGCAGCAAAGGAACAGCAAGCTGCTCCCCACAGCATATGCTTCCCAGCCCTCTGACAACCTCGCCTGAAGCAGCTCCTGGGCTCGACAGCTTTGTGTAGGTTGCATTGCTGTCTGTGTCACAGCTCCCTTGAACTGCAGGCTTAGCTTAGCACAGCTAACCCAGCCACATCATCCCCTTTCCCAATGTATTTAAAGTTACTTGTAAGCTGAAATTTGAGTCCTTGGTATCCATAGCTTATGGTAATAGCCAGTGACGTAGCTGTATGTGAGTGGGATAGTTATACTTAACTCCAGATATTCTTTGCATTTGGACCTACTTAAAAGAGAATTTGCATTGCCAGAACTCAGTGTAACGTTGGCATTCTGTCTGCTGAAAGAGCGCGTTTTGGCTGGCATGTTAGTCAGGAGTGTGCTGCATATGTTCTCAAGGAATTTATTTATTTATTTATTCCTAAAGGCCAACACAGCTAACCAAATGTGAGGCTGTTGACTGCCTGTTAAAGTCTGGTTTTAGAAGTGACTGTGTCTGTCTCTGAACTGTTTACATCAGGAGCTGTCAGATGAAATTGAAGACTACACTCATCGTTTCAATACTGAGGATCAGGTGGAGTGGAACCTGGTTCTCCAGGAAGTGGCAGCATTTATTGAGGTGAGAATACCATTCCCTTGTGGTTGTTTGTCTCAAAGTAAAGTTTTCTGTCTTGCTGACAGAAGTGTTCCTGTATCACCACGTCTGTGAGGGAAGCAGGGGTGCCAGTGCAGGGGCAGGATTCCTGTCCCATAACCACTGATGTGTGTTCACATGAGTATTTAAATATTGCCAGAATGGTGGCAGCCTTATCATTCACTCACCTCCTTTGCTGTTCATTTCTACAAAGGGGAGGCAACCTAAAATAGGCAAACTAAAATTATTCTGAATGTAGGAATATTTAGGTTATTCTGTGTGAATTTGTAAGGTTGTTGATGACCTTTGACTCCTCAGAAGCTGAAGCAGAGTCCATGCCATTAGAGACAGAATGCTTTTCTCTTTGCTGTACCTTCATGTGCTTGTACTGTGTATTTCCTGCAGTCCCTAAGAACTTTGCTTTTCCAGGTGGGAAGGCATTACCCTGTAGCCTTCATATAAATATACAAACACATGTATGGCAAAGTAATTTAAAAAATCTGCCCCAGTTGTGAAATATTTATTGTAAGCGACGAGACCCGTGCACTTCTCTCTGACTGCAAATCTGTATGTTTTCCTGAATTCTTGATTTATTCTGGTTGCTTTTTTTAGGCAGACCCTGTCATGGTTTTAAATGATGACAACACCATTGTAATCACCTCTAACAGGCTTTCTGAGACGGGAGCTCCGTTGCTGGAGCAGGGCATGATAGTGGGACAGCTTGCTCTTGCAGATGCGCTGATTATTGGGAACTGCAACAACCAGGTAAAAGAAATTCTGGGCACCTGGGTTTGCATCTTTGGAGTCCCCCCTATGGCATCCCTTCTGATCATACCACAGAGATTCCAGTAGAGGAGGACATTAACGTATTTTTATTGTGATGTTTGCAATGGCAGCACGGGGAAGAGGGTTCTCAGAAATAAGAGCTAAAAATGAAATGTTAGCTATTAGACCCATGGTACTGATGTCTTATTGCTTATATTCATCATGTCAATTAAGTGGATACAATTGAGTTTCATATACTGGATTGTTCGTAACAATCAAGCATGAGAGGCCTCTAAGATATACCTAGAAAAAGCTTGACTTAAGCTTTCACATGACATATTCCAGCTTGTTGCTACTTCAGTGGCAGCAGGAAGAGGTTTTCAAAAGACATTAAAGGTCTTTTGTTTTAGATGATAATGATAGTGAAGTTGTACAAACTTCATGACTTCTCTCTGAGCTCTTTTCAGGTAAGCAAGGGAGTTGTATCTAAACAACACTTCGTGTAGCTTTATCAGATTTTGTCTGAATTAATAACTATTTCAGCACGTGATCTGTATGGATTCCAGAGAAATCTGTAATTTGGAAGCAGGGGTCTGCACTGCAGTGACTTGGTCTGCTGTGAGCTTTTCTGGAAGTCATTCACAGCTCTTTAGAGATGACACCGACAGATCCCTGACAGAGAATGGTCTCTCTGGTATGCAGTGGAGTCCCTTAGCTGGATCATTCCATGGAAATACTGTTGAATGTGCAGAATAAACTGTTTGATTCTCTGGCAGGTCAAGTTCAGTGAATTAACAATCGACATGTTCCGAATGCTGCAAGCTCTGGAGAGGGAACCAATGAACTTGGCATCACAAATGAACAAACCTGGAATGCAGGTGAGTACCACTTCAGTAACAAGCCTGGAAACAGATCCTAACTGGGTTTTTTGTTTGATTGTTTGGTTTTACATAGTGCACTCCTTCAGTGTTGTCACTGTGCAGAGCAGGTTAGGAAAGGTGGTGTAACTCTTACTGGAAATTAGTGAAGGGTAGCTCAAACCCATGGACTCATCTGAAAGTTAATGTCCCCTTCAGAGAAAGCGTAGAGTATTTTATCAGGGGCCAAAATGAAATATGAAGATTTTAATTTATTTGAGATGAAGAGTGAATTTTGTCACTCTTTTCGTGGGTGATACTTTAGAGAGTAAGAAAGATTTAGCTGACAAGTTTCAGTGAGTGATAATCTAAAGTTCTGGTTTGAATACTGTGCATCTTGCTTTACTGTGTAGTCAGAAATGCAGAATGGACAGACCATTTGTGTGGGAAGTGTGTTGGAGATGAACATTCTAATAAGTTGAAATTCAGAGTGTTATGAAACTGCTTTGATAATATCTGGATGTTGGGTTTTTTGAGTAGTGTTTTGGTTGTTTCTTTTAACAGGAGTCAACAGAGAAACCAGCCAGGAGGGAAAACCCCCATAAATACCTACTTTATAAACCAACTTTTAGCCAGCTATATACATTCTTAGCAGCATCATTTAAGGTTTGTGAAATTGGTGAATTTATTTATAATAAAAAAATCCAGGATTGTATGTGAGACTGAATGAAACGTGGATCTCCCCTGATCTGGAGAACAGAACAATCTGAAAAGTATTCTTTTACTTCATGTCATGCCAAGCACAATCCAAAATCAGGGAAGTACATCAGGAAACTGTTGCTCTTGAGCACTCTATAGCTGCTACATCTCCAGTCCTGTATCCCATTTGAACTGTATCTCTCCTGCACATGCTGTATTTTTGTCTGCCTGTCTTTTTTTCTGACCCACTGCTCTCCTCCATGCCAGTAATCTCTACATTTGTACATGTTTTAAAATACAGTTTCTGCACTTAATTTAATAAAGTTGCTGGGCTCATTGTGCTTAATTCTGACCGTACAAATCAGCAACTTGTAGGATTTGGTAGTAAACCAGAATATGAATCCTATAAAGAAACAAGTTTCAGTTTGTTTCAAGAAACAGCTGGTGAGATGAAGGAAGTGCATCCTTACTTGTAGAATTTTGGGTGCCTGCATGCTCAGCCTTTGGCAGGAATTAAAAGCATCTGTTCCCTCATGCAAACAGTCCATTAGAAAGGTGGAAAACAGATTTCTTTTACAGGTCTACACAGAAACCTGGATGTGTTGTGCTTGTTGTTCAGCTGAGGGAGAAGAGGCAGATGTTGCAGACTCTGGGGCCTTTGGAAACAAAGCTTCCTTTGTGAATTGTTTGGGAGTTGGGGTCTGCATGGATCTTGGCAGCTTTGGGTTTCCATATCTTGGAAGGCCTCAGATCTGGATAGACAGTAAAAGAGTCTATGTGGAAGCAGATGCTTTCTCAGTGCTGCCTGGAGCTCTGATGTCAGTCTAGAGGTCTGTGTGGAGAAAAGTTGCAGACATTCATCAGGTGACCCCTCTGTGTGGGGACTCCCCTGTTGGGAGGGTGTGTGTGGTGGGGCAGGGCAGATACAGGTGCCAAGGGCAGAGTGCAGGGGAGCCAGAAGCAGGAGTAGCACAATAATGATGACAATGCATTTATGAACGCGATGATTTGATGTTAAAATAAACTTGTACCTTTCTTCCCTTGCCACTCCTGCCCTTGTTGAATTCCAGGAGCTGCCTGCTAACAGTGTGCTGCTGATTTACCTGTCTGCCACGGGCGTGTTCCCATCAGGTCGTTCGGATAGTGAAGGTACAATAAAGGAATGCTCCCTGTCATGAACAGGGCTTGAATTCTCTTTATGTTCCAGGACAAGTGACCGAGAAAGATGCCACAAAGCTCCTTTTAAAAGACAAGTCAATTTGATTCTCCTGTCTACTTAGTAAGATAGTCTTTTTCTTCCACAAACAATAATTAAATCTTTGTGTTTTAATTAGTGTGCGTTAACCTGAGAACTTTTCAAAGGACACATCCAGTTTTTGATGCATCTGAAGTATTAAAAGCCTCCTCAATTTTGAAGACCACGTGGCTCAGTTGATGCATCAGCACAAAGTTCATGAAGTGGCTCAGTGGCACTTTGTGATTCTTTCCAATGCCCAGCACCAGGAGAACGTGTGGCCAGGAGATGGTGGTGAAAGGACTGAAGCAGCTGCAGGGACTGGTCTATTTGCACGCTCGTTAACCTGACAATTCAAGCCCTTCTCATGATTTTTGACAATTCCCCTCACCTCACCCTCCTGTTCTTTGCAATCTAATAGAATATTTGGATGCAGCTGCAGTGTAAAAGCTGAAAACTGGCTGGCTGAAGTAAACACAGTCCAAAGATCTCTTTATATAATTCAAGAAAAAAATTGAAATAACTTTATAACATCCTAAATATTGTAAAAACCTCATCTGTTTGAGACTTGCATTCCTTTATAAGATGCATGCCTTGTCCTCCCCAGTGCATGGTTTATAGAGCTCTCAAAATGTTAAAATAAAAAAAATCCCTGTCAGCTTTGGATTGTGACAGTGATTTTTTAAAGTGCTTTTAACATTTTACTTCTTGCTGCAACTTGGTGATAAGTCCTAACTGAAGTGTGTTCTCTGAAGCCTGTGGTGTGTCCTCCTCTCTGCATGTGTTGTTTCAGCTTGAGACCTTGTGGCAGAGGCGTCCAGGCTCAGCCACCTGAAGAGCTGCATAGCCAGAGTGCAGCTTGCATTCAAAGAGTCCATCACAACTGCATTCTTTTAATAAGGTGGTGTGTGTGTGTTCTGCACACAGTTCTGCCTTATTAAAAGGGAGAGCAGCTGCAAGTTGCACTGTCCATTGCCTGCAAGCAGTTTGTTTGGCAGACCACGTGAGGTGTTTGTAACAGTGCTGAATTAATGTTTGTTCTGTTCCTGGTTTTGTGTCCCCAAAGCTTCCCTTAAAATGGAAAGGTGCCTTGTATCCAAACCTGAAAAAATTGCATTTGGTGGCCAAATATGGGTCAACCAACTCTGCAAATGTGTGACAGAATGAGGAAACCCTAATACTTTATTTTACTAATGTTAGTGACATTTCATACCCATACCAATGGCAGAAATACTTCTTGATATCTTGTAGGATTTGATATTTTTTATAGCCATTGCTTTCATCTTTGCTTTCCATCAGACAGTCAGGGGGTAGCCCAGTTGTGCAAATTTGGCAGAATATTTCTTCAGTTTACCATGGGAATACATCCAGGGTGTGTGCATGTGAAAATTGTGAATTCTGACTTTGAAATCTTAAAATACAAACCTTTGCTACAGATTTGAAATCTGGGTAAGGCTGTTTTGTCCTTTTGTCATTCTCTGAGCTCTCTCTTCTCCCCTTTGCAGTGTTACAACTGCAAATGATAGTAGTATTTCTGTTATTTTTGATTCCTTTAGCCTTATTTTTTGATCAAATTCTGAATCTGGAATATGCAAACTGATATAGTAATTTTACAAAGGTATTGATTTTCCTGTATCAGATATGTAATGGATTTTAATCTTTATTCTCTATAGCGTAACAAGAGCCAATATTTGGATCTTTTGCATTATGTTTGTGGATAAATAGTGAATAATTAAATTAGAAGTTATGAAGTTGCATTGTTTGCTTCTATTTGATAGATGCTGAAACGGCTGAAAAAGCATAAAATGGAATATGTAGTTAGTGAAGTCTCCACATTCCTCTCTCCCCTCCTTACAACTGCAGTAGTTCAGATTCCCTTAGTTTTCTGGAATTTGTTGTTGCTTCCTCCCTCCCATGTACTCATTAAATGTCTAGCAGAGGTGAGTTGCCCCTGCTGATTTTTGCTTTCTTTTCCCCCTGAAGGCCCGTACGATTTTGGGGGTGTTCTGACCAACAGTAACCGCGACATTATCAACGGGGACGCGATCCACAAGCGCAACCAGTCCTACAAGGAGATGCACTGGTGGGTGTCGTGCTGTCACACCTGCAAGTTCACAAGAGTTTGTCTTTAAAAGAGGAAAACGCATCAAAGCCTCTGGAATTCAGACTCCTCAGTGCAGGACATCATCACGGAGATTGGCTTGAACACTTAGAAATGAATATGCAGCTTTAAGTGATTATTTAAACACTTCAGCTTTACTTATGTGAGTTAACATAAGTTCTTAATTACTGGCACACTTCAGATTAATGATGGATGACTTTTCAAGAGGGTAAATGTCTCCTGAACTAGTAAGAAGTCCCACAGCCCATACTATAGACAATACCAAATTAGCTGTGCAGTTACTCTCTGAGGATGGATCTGGGGCCTGGGGCTTGGGGAATCTGTTTGCTTTTTATCTGGCAGTGGGCAGCTGTGTGGCTGAGATGCTTGTGCAGTGTCAGAGCTGTGCAGCAGTTCTGGTGCTCTGAGATGTCCCTTTCCCTTTGCAGCCTTCACCCTGGAGATCTCTACCCTTTCACCAGGAAGCCCCTGTTCATCATCGTGGACTCTTCCAACAGCGTCGCCTACAAGGTGAGAGCCTTGGAGCAGCTCCTCGTGTGGTAGGATGCAGTGCCAACCCCTAGCTAGCTTACACTTTTAACAGGATATTTTTTTAAACAGTTTGTATTCAGTCTTTCTTTTCTTTTGAGGTTGTGCATGCTAGTCAGGATCTGACCCTATGAATAGGAACAAGAAGGAGAAGCACATGAACAGCCGCTCATTGGAAAGTAATAAATCCTCCTGGAGGGAAAAAAGGTTCAAGATTTCCAAGGTCTCTGGTGGGAGGTTTATTTTTGTTTTATACCAAAGACTCGGTGTGTGTGCATGGGGGAGGGAGATAACTAATGTGCTTTTCTTTTTTCCAGTCATCCAACATTCAGTTGCTTTTAAGCAACAGAAAAGAGTCAAAGCATTGAGCCTGATCTTATAAAACATGGGGTATCTGTGTCTGAAAAGTATCTGAACCAAGGGAGTAACAAGACTCAAATTAGCACACAGTGTTACTGTAGAGTGGTGTTTGCTTGGACACTGAGCCTCCTTCCTGGGGTGCTCTGGACTTACAGTAGAATTGCTCCATGCCAAACCACCTCTGGGAATCTGCAGTTCGGGTAATACAGAAGCAGGCATTGCACTCTTGGTGGCTGGTTGAATCTGGAGAGCATTACACATGTATTTCATTCATGAATGGGGTAATAGAATGTGCTATATCTGGGGAAAGTGCCACTTCTTCTGTCCTTTTTATAGCTCCATTATGTGCAGTGAGGGAAGGGAGCATCCACAGCTGTGTTTGGGAGGAGGAACAGGGACGTCTAGTGGCCAGAGCAACTTGTGCCGTGTTCAGTGTCCACAGGCTGTGCTGTTGGTTTTAAAGGCATGTGTTGGCCAAGGAGAGGTACTAAATCAGTGGTCAGTGTGATTCAGGATGGTTCTGTACTGAGCCAGGGAACTCTCTGTGGGGTCTTTGGTTTGTTGCAGTGTAATGTATCTCAGAGGGCTTTTCAAACACCACTTTATTTAAGGTCACCAGACTGGGTTTCAGTGCAAATCTGCTTTTTATTGAATTTCCTTCCCCATTTATGTGGAGGGGAACACAATTGGAATTATTTACTTGTCTTTCTGAGAAAATGAGCATTTGGAAGGGATTTATTTCCCTCTGCTCTTTCCTGACATTCGTTCCAGTATAACATCGGGGGGATTGGTTTTGTTTTGGGAAAAATGTGTGGCTTGGGTTTGGTTTTTCGTTTGGTTTTGGTTTTTTTACCCCCTTCCTCTCTAATAGAATTGCTGAAAGATGTCAAGTGGATCAGCTCTCTAAGAGAGTGAGGGATTCCCAAGAGTGAGGGGTTCCTGAGAATAAGGGATTCTAGCTCTGGACAGACCAGGGTTGTGCAGACAGCTTGGAGCAAAGGACGTGTTTGGGGTGATGGATTTCTACATGGAGATTTGTAGGTCTTGGGAGAATAACTGTCAAGTGTTTACAGTAGAAGTTGCTTTTTGTATTACATTTAAATTTGATAATTACATTTTCTTTAGATTTTGTGGGCACACAATAAGCAAATCTGTAACCTCCACTGAGTTTGTTTTCCTTGTTCTGCAGTGAACTGACCGTCAGTGCTGTAAAACCCACCAGTGTGTTCAGCACAGCTGGTGGAGAGCATCCAGCTCTGCCTGTGTGGAAGGAGCACAGAACTGTGAGCTTTGGAAGTATTTCAGGACAGGGTTATAGAAGTGGCTGCTAGGAGTGCTGACCCAGATCAGAATAGTGTGGGCACAACTGCAAGGAACCTAAAAAGAAATATGTTCAGTGTTTCAGAAGTGACATTCGTCTTCCCCATCTCCTGCCACTGAATGTAGGCCGACGGGTGTGGGAACGGGTTTAGGTGTCTTGTTTTGTTTTCCACTGGAGATACAGGGCAGAGCTCCCACAGTCAGTGTTTTCCAGCCCTTGTACACTGCTGCCTGTCACTATTCTGGGGTCCTTGTCCCCAGAGTGCCCTGACAGGGCTGTCCTGTGACAGTCCCTGGCTGGGCTGGGAGGTGTTGGGAGGCTCCGGCACTGGCACGAACAAAGAGGTTCTGAGCGAATGTGTGATGAGCTGAAGTCAGTACTGACTTTCTTCCACATGGCTGCTCTGATCTTTCCTGATAGGACAGGAGCTATCCTGACATTTAAATGTCACTGCCAGCAGCACCGGCAGGAACAGCAACTGCTCACACATCTTTTTCTGCAGCCCATTCCTGCTCTCCTGCACGCATCCCCATCCTCTCCCTCTCTCTGGAGGGCTTAAATGGTGATGACTGAAAGTAAGTCCTGCCAGGAAGTGACTTGCCAGTTTGTCAAATCAGCGGCACTTGAACAGCTTCCTCCCCTGTATATTTAGCTGAAAGTGGAAGATAACTGCAAACCGAGCATATCTACTGAGAGCCGTGAATTTTTTTTTTAACACTTCCATTTAAATATAGATGGCTGTGTGTTCTTGAAGGTTACCACTGCATATGTGGATGAAATAATATTTTAAAATCAATATTTTCCTGTAGCTGTGGTTGCCTAGGATCATGGATCGTGGTCAAATGCAAAGTCTTCAAACCAACCCAAAACTGCCAGCCAGTGAGAATGCAAGGCCTTTGTCAGTGATGTGGTATGAACACTTAGCTTAGCAAAGCTTATGTGTGAAGTGATTTCTTTTGGAGATGATGGGTAGTTCTTTTTTGGAAAGAGATGTGCATGACACGCCTTGTACAAAGCAGCAGTGTTTCTGTTGGAAAACTTGAATGCTGAAGAAAAAACCAGTAAATTTTGAAACAAAATGACCACCTGCCATGGGCAGGTGCATGGGCTGGCAGGAGCAGCTGCCTCCCCAAGAGCACCTTGTGGGCTAAGCTGTGGAGTTTCTCCCTGTGCAGGACTCGGGCTGTGCTGGCTTAACCTCTGCTGGGACAGAGTCCAGAGTGCTCTCAGAGTGCCTGAGACACCCGAGTGGCCCGGGGCTGCTCTTGGCTGTTGGACTGCAGGTGGTTCTCACTGGTGGCACGTCTGCCTGGCTCTGTAACTGAGCAACTCAAGATGGAATTAATTAAACTGAGTATACCAGTGCTGGAGAAGGTAAAACCTGCCAGTGTGTGTACAGTTCAAACCAGCAGTGTCTGGGGTGGCTCCTAGAGTTGGAAATGTTTCTTTATAGTTCACTTTCACCAATTGCTGGCCTGGCCTGTAGTTCCCCTGCTTGTCTGCAAGGGAATTGTCTTTGTTTCTTCATTAGAGACCAAACCTTAGTGTCCAGCATTATCAGTCTTCCTTGGGCTTCTAATGAACTAGAAGGGTTTTAGGACTACGCAGCACTCTATCAGAGAAGGGAAATGTTTTATTTTGATTGGGCTAGATTTCTGTCTCTAGTATTTAGCCAATTTAGATTAAATTAATTCTCTAAAACTAATTTAACTGAAATATACAGCCGGGAAGGGAAAGTTCATTTGAATTACTCAGAGGACAAAAGGAATTAAAAAATCAGCTTTTTGAGGATTCTACACAAGTAAATACTGCTGGTGTTGTATGTCTTGCACTTGTAAATGACAGTTTTAAGGATCTAATCTGCAGAGGTGTGTGTGGCACTCATATGCTCTGGAGGCATGGTTTGATTCTGTGCTCTGAGAGGATGCAGACACAATCATATTTTCTGTAGCTTTGCAGGCCTTCAGTTTTAAGAAAGCTGTTCTGGTGACTGCTAATGAGGTTGTGTATGTGATTTTTGGGTTTTTTCCCTTTGTGATAATTGTTTACCACCAGACAGATACACAGCAGGGCTGTTAAATGTCAGGTAAATGTTGGTGAAACTGGACAATGGTGGTTTCAGGTTCTGGAGAAATTCTTGTGCAATAGGACACTTTGGCAATATTGAAGTTGCAGGTGGAAGGGGCATGAAATGAGTGTTGCAGTACAGCAGATGTTAAGGTTATGACATATTTGCTTTGAAGGAAACTGTAAAACTTTTGTCCTCTGGGCCCTCCTATTTCATCAGACGTGGCTCTTCCTGCTAGAAGGAAAAAGGGAAAGAAAGGATTTTGACTGGGCAGTTCAGTTGGTGTTGAAGGAAGATGCTAAAGCTGTTTTGACCTGAAAGCCAATGGCTTTCATTTCTACTGCAGAACATGATTTTTTTTTTCAAGTAATGTGTTACTACTTAGAGCCATATTTCCGTGAAATTAGTGTCTGCCATCAGTAGCAATGAAATAAGAGAATTGTAATTCCTTTAAAATGTAGTTGGTTATATTCCCTCTGTGCTGTGATCTCTGAGTAAGTGAACTTGTCAGGCTCACTGCCAGGCTGTGTGAGGGGCATTAGTGTCTTCAGTCATTAATATGATTTGTACCCTTGACTTGCTGAATATTCAAGGCAAGCAAAGTGACCATCAATACTTCAAAATTCTTATCTGTTACAGAATTTCACAAACTTATTTGGACAACCATTGGTGTGCTTGCTGTCTCCAACAGCATATCCAAAAGCATTGCAAGGTATGTGCAGTATTGCATTTCCCAACAAGTTGCAGTTGCATCTATCCCAAACAAATAGAACTTAGATTCCTCAGGAAAAGACAGCTTTTCACCACTACGTAACTCCTAAATCAGGCTAATAGTCCCTGAAGTAGCATGATAAAGTTTAGCTACTGTTTGTGGTAAATAATTTATTCCAACACTGATGATATTTCTACAGAAGGCTCCAACAAGTGCTAGGAGCAAAGCCTCTCCTACACGGAGACTGAGGAAACTGCCAGCCCAGCACAGGTTGATGGTGGCTATTGGAACTCTGGGCAGCTTTATTAGTCCCAGAAGGGGAGCAGAGTCAGTTAAGGTGTCTTGGTGTTAATGCACGTCTCCAGCGAGCCTTTATTGCCAGTCACTGATCAGATCTGCACGAGAGAAGGTGTAACTAACACACAGGAGCAGCTCCTCTGTGGTGGAATTTAGCGGGTGAGCGACTTCATTCTGTGGCAGGGGCAGTGTTTCTGTTTCATGTGCCAAATGTATCTCTTTGTCTATTGATTTATTTTTTCTTTTAGATCAGTCTCAGCGGGGTAGCCTCTTCACACTCTTTCTGAACAATCCGTTAATGGCATTCCTGTTTGTCTCTGGATTATCAAGCATGCGCCGAGGATTGTGGGAGAAGTGTCAGGATTACCTCAGAAAGATCAACCGGGACATTGCCCAGCTGCTGACCCACTCCCGATCCATAGGTACGGCCTGGACAGGCACAACTGAGCCTTTGGGGGGCGGTTGAAGCCTTTCTAAACTGAGCTTTCTTTGCCTTCTGTACAGATCAGTCCTTTCTTCAGTTTTTTGGGGATGAATTTCTTCGCTTGCTTCTCACAAGATTTATCTTCTGTTCAGCTACAATGAGGATGCACAAAATCTTCCGGGTATGCAGGGATGTCTGTGTCTGTGTGGGAATAACAGCCCAGGGCCTGCAGAACTGCCCTGGCTCGGGTGGGAGGGCCTGAGGGCTGAGCAGGTCCCTGTGCCCTCAGAAAGGTGACTGATGCTCCCGTGCTGTTCCTGTAGCTTGCACTGAGGCTGTGCCTTCGTGTCTCTCCAAGGGCACAAAGCCCTTGGCTTGCAGGAGCCTCAGTCCTGCACATAACGCAGCAGGCACACTCCAGTTCTTTTATGTCACTCTGGACATCCCTGTCTGCTAGAAAAATTCCTCTTAATAACTTAAGATTATTATTCCTACACAACCAAAAAGGTGTGGAACAAGAATATGAGAGGAAGTGGGGAGGAGTGGGTCATTATTTCTGGAATGTGTTCTAGTGTGAATGGGTTTTGAAAGGTCTTTGAAGTGTAAATGAAGCTAAATAGGAAGATGGTATTTTCCCTCCCTGTTGGTTAAAGCTGTGCCAACAGTGAAGTCTGCTTCTGGATCTACACCATTTTATGTATGTGAGTGTTGGCATGTAAACTGCCTGCTCCATTTTAAACACTGCAGGAAAAAATGGGAGTGGAGCACAGAAAGGTGCAGTATTCAGATGTGGGACTGCAGACATCCAGCAGCTCTCCAAGCCTATGTCAGCTACCTGGGCTGCTTGATATCAGAAAAAAGAAACAGGTCTGTGTTAGTGGGGAGAGATTTGCCCCCAGTGTCTTAGATATTTGTTTTAGGATGAGATGAATCTCCCACTGGAGATGCTTACATGTCTGTAATTTCAAGAAATGAACTCCAGCCTAGAAGGTAAGTACATGTGAAGTATTTTTGTCTTTTTTTAGAGGTTTCTTTTTTTTTCTGCAAAGCTTCAGTGAACATACCAATAACTATCTCAGATGAACAGGCATCTGTATTGCCACTATGACCATCTCTAAGTCAATGGAAAGAGAGAATGGAAAATTCTAGAATATTTTCTCTCTCTGTGCCATACTGAACAGATTAGGGTGAAATTGGCCTCTTGCAATCTTCTTCCTAAAGGGTGTGAAAGAAATGAGTGTCTGATTGTCTTTGTTTTCACTGTCATCTAGCAGGAGACTCGAAATTACCCCGAATCTTATCCTCAGCTGCCAAGAGATGAAACGGTGGAGAACCCTCACCTCCAAAAGCACATTTTGGAGCTGGCTTCCATACTGGATGTTAGGAATGTTTTCCTGGAAAACACACTCGATGACTATTAAAAGAAACTCTTATAGCAAAGGGGATTCCCTGGCCACAGATTTTGAATGGTGCAGTTTTATAATGTGAAAATCATAAAAGGAAGTACTTGATTTTATTTTTAAATTTAGGACCATTATTTTAAAGAGTAATAATAAACAGCTGTTAGTTGAGCTGTTCCATTCTGTATGGGGTCAATTTTATAAGCAGAAGTTTTCATGTCTTTTAAATGTTAAACTAAAGAATCACTAGAGGTTTATTTCTGGTCTTGTGGCTGTCAACCACATTTCCAACAGCTGATCCTAAGCATAGAAGTATTATTGGTTACCTTTAGCCCACATTTGTGGAAATCCTTTATTTTTATACAATTTTAAGAAATTGGAAAGAAAAAAAAATCAACAGAAAACCCAAGATTTTATCCCCAAAGAGTTTGGATTTGAAATGGTAAAGATGGAACCACACAGCGCAAACCAACAATAGCAATAACACAGATTCCTTCATAACAAATATATTTTTTCAGTCTTAGGCAAGTGAGGAGACAAAACTGTGGACAATTAAGTTGCATTTGGAGCAGTGCTTTGAAGTGAATTTGTAAAGATACTTAATGCTCCCTATGAGTTCGACACAGCAGTTTTGTGTATGGACTGTGTACTGCTGGCCAAGGACCTGGTTGGGCAGGTGGTCAATAAGTGAACAAATTGCAAACCCTGACAGTTGTCTCCCACCTCTCACTGTCACGTGGGGCATCCTGCCATTTGTGCTGCTGCCACAGGAGGAGGGGGCATTCTTCACTCTGAGGTACTGTTTAGAAATTCTGACGTTTTCAGCAGGTGTTACCCCTCCTTTCCGTGTGTGGATGGAATGTGTGGCTCCCACAGATGACCACTCCCTGAAAGGAGCTGAGAGGGTATCCTGTGCAGTGCTGGGTACGAGCCCCTCCTGTCACTCGTGCGTCCCACCTTGCTGTGCCCCGGGAGAGGTGCTGATGCTCCCCTTGCAGGTGGAACCCAGTGGGAGCTGCCACAACCCCGTGGATGTTTTGCACGTTCCCCCCGGCTCAGTCCTGCCCTGGAACCAGGAGCTCCGAGGGGCTGTGGCTGTGGCAGCACCCCTGGCCCCTAAGCTCAGTGCGGGTGTGTGCAGGAGGGCAGTGGCCTGTGGCGAGGTGCTGGCTGGAGAAGGCTGTTCTGGCTGCTGGGAAAAGTGCTGCCTGTCTCATGTGGGACTGCGCTGCCTGCCCTGCAGAGCTAGAGGAGCTCTGGCAGCTCCTGGCAGCGCAGGGTGAGCAAGGATGAGGGAGTGGAGATACTTTATTAAATGAAAAAGTCAATTGTCACTGTTCCATGGGCTGCTAGAAAAGAAGTGAAAGGACGAGTCTGATGAGAGCTTTTTGTTGAACCCCAGCCATGCCCCTGTGCTCAGGTGGACAGAGTGCAGGACTTGGTGACTGCTGTAGTGCCATGGCAGTCTGGGTGCAGTGCCATCACACAGGGTGTGATCTGGTCAGCCAGAACAGCACTGGTGGGTCCATTCTGCTGAGGGAGCACAGTGTGGAACAGCAGGAATGGCTGCAGTGTAGCTGGGGACTTTGCATGAAGGTTCTTTGTAGCTGGGCTGAAGCTTGCACCATCCATTCTCTATTTCCCAAGTGTACAAAATCCTGTGAATGCTTGTGTTTGTCCTATGCAGTCTTGAAGCTGGTACATTGAGATTCCCCCCCTTGGTGCTGCTCTTTGGACTCTGGCAGGACTTGATTTCCCAGGCTGTGGAGTCTGTCCTAAGGAGTGTTTGTGTGTGTGCATGTGTGTTCTCGGCGTTTGTGTGTGTGTGTACAGTACACACACATCAACTGGCTGGTGTAAATTGTAAATATGTACATATGTACAGCTACTTGTATATGTATTAAAAAGAATGAACCACTGCAATGTCTATATACAAAATTTATATATACACACATACGCCATGTTGGGTGGATTCCACAAGGTGCTGCAGATCATTTGTGGTTGTGGTAAGGGTTAGGGCTCTTCTGCCACTGTAATTTGCTGTTTCCAGGGACTTGGCCTTGGACCTTGAAGTAATTCATAACTGATTTCAGGTACAGGAGCCCTTAGTTAGCCAGGGGAAGGGGTACTCCTGTGTCTATTACAGTGATAAGATCGGTGTATTAACTGTGAAGCTGATCCCTGCCTTTCTGCCTGTAGGAGGTCCCCAGTTGCTAAAACGTGGGATTGTATGTGGAGGCTAAAGATGCAGGAAGCCTGTAGTACAGCAGCAAGTGAGAGGCAGGTTATCTGTTGCCTTGCCTGCTGTTCCTCCACGGGCAGTGTTCAGCTTGCATGGAAAAAGTGAATTGAGTTTTCCCCAGCTCACTGCCTTCCAACCAAATGCTTTTGCTTTGCTTCACCTTTTGCTTTGATGAAGCTATTCTCATTTTGGTTCCATCTATGTGGAAAAGAAAAGAGTATGCTGTTTCCAAGCATAGGAGTGATGATGATGATTCCACTTGTGTGGGCTGGTGAACCTCTGGGATGTTGCTTGAGAACTGACTGGGAAAGCTTTGGTGATCCCGACCTTCACTTTAGCCAGGCTGAAGTGGGGAGTCCTTGCTTGTGACCTGAGAGGCTTCTACCATTTGCAGCCCTTCGAGGAGGTTCTGTTTGCTTCTTGCCAAGGTAGATCTCATCAGAGAAGAATGCACTTTCTAAAAAACAAAACAAAAAGCCCTGAAGAAGCTGGAATGTAGGAGGAGAATATAGGCCTTGAAAATTAGTTCAGAAGTTGAACTTTGCAGCAATGACTGTCCAAGTCAAAAATTCATTCTTGAGGTTCCTAATTCTCTTACCTGCTGGTCTTTTTTAGAAGGTCCAATGCTGGGATGTTGAAAGGTAAAGATTTCACTCTGTTGTTGGGAGGAGTATGGAATTGTACTGTGGAAGCAGAGGGCTCACACCCTCTGTGCACTCTAGCTGTAGCCAGGATGAGTGTCTGGTCTTGGATTTCGAGCCAGCCCCCTCCCTTCTCACCCAAAGCAACTGCATTCAAGATGAAAATATTGATATTTTCCCCTCCAAGTAAAAGCTTGTCTTGTTTGAACTGAGTCATTCTAAACTTGTGCTACTGTGTGCTCTGTGCTATGGTCGTAGGTACCTCTTGGTGTATGCTTGTGTGTACTGAAGAAAATCTGGTTTCTGTATCTCACAGTCCTCAGTGTGGAAGCGAAGCAAAGACTGAACCATTTTTAAGTGAGAAGAGAACGAATCATTTTCTTCTCAGGCCTGATGCCTTCCCTCTTGTCTCGCTCTCCCCTTCTCCATGTATCTTTATTGCTTATATTAGCGGAGAAGACTTGCCAGCACCAGGCAATGCCAAATTAAAGGGGTAAATTCTGCATGTAATACATTGAGAGGACAAGGTGAACTGGACCAACTGTGTCCTTACAGGACTGCTCCTGCCTGGCTCCCTACTCCCTGCGTGTGGCGTGCTCAGATGAATCCTGCTCCCACTGTAGGTTTGTGCTCCTGCTCAAACTGGCTTTGGAACAACTCACCAAAGTTACTGCTGTTGCATTTTTTTCCCCTTTGACTTCTCAAAATAACAATGACAGGGCAGTGCAGGGTTATGAGTCTTTAATGCTCTGGTTTTTAATTCCTCTTGGGATGTGATGTGTCATTTTGCTTCGTGCACAAGCTAAATGGAGCACTAACTTCCATGAGCTGTGCAAATGGGACTTGCTCCCTGGAGTGCTTTCTTGAGAAGTTTTGGGATGTTTCTTGTGTAGTTCATCAAAATAATGTTTGTCAAGTCATGACTGACTAAACCCTCAAGACTGTTCCCCAGGGAGATGTGCAGAGGTGTCTTGAAACAACCGTAGGAAATAGACAGGGGCAACAGGAAATTTGGCTTCAATTAATCATCTTCAAAAGCTACAGCTTGCGTAGCTCTGGTCAGGCTTCTCCCCTATGGATGGGATGGAAGTGCTGTTCCATAGTCCTCCCTGGCATGAGTTAGGAAGCACCTCCCCTGCCCCACCACCTCCCGTGTGCTGTAACCATGCTGTGCTGCACGTCTGCTCCTTCCTGAAAGCTAAAAATCTTGGAATCTGTCTGAACAGCTGTTCTGTCTTGAGGCTTCTTTTGTAAAAGCTTTACCTGTGTTGGTTTCCTCAGTAACTGTGCTGGTGCAGCTCCGCGGGGCAGCAGTGGCCGAGCCTCGCTCGGTCCTGCTGGCCTTGGGGGCTGATCCGGGGTGGCCACCACTGCTCCTGGTGCCGAGGGAGCTCCGCAGGCACCAACAGTTGTGTGAACAAGGGAAAAAATCTAATACGGAGAGCTGAAAGCTGCTCTGTGCACCTCATAAGGTCCGACTGAGCTCTCCAGAGCAGATTATACACTCCCGAAGGGCTCTCTTACATTTGTAATGTCAGACTTTTAGAGCAATACTGTTCTGTGACCAAATGTATTGAAGTGCTTTGAAGATCTGGGTGTCCACTAATAGAGCAGAGGAGGAACACACCAGACACACATAACTGCTTTAGATTTAGGAGTGACAGCCACTTTTTGTTTTCCTGTTTAAACCATTACTCTGCCAAGATGGAGGAGAGTTAGTTCAAGATTTTGGAATCTGACAGATCTTTTTGGGAATTAAGGACTGTCTCTGAATTCTGCCCAGATGCACGCATACATGTTTTGTTCCTGGTTTCATTCCCGGTGGGAGCAGACCCCCGTGAAGCTCACTGGCCTGCAGGAGCTCCAGAGCAGAGCAGATCTCACCAGCCCCATCGCAGCAGCTGCTCCTTCCAGAATAAAACCCTGCTGGGAGGCTCTGCTCCATTGACTTCAGAGATTGCTTTTGGCACGTGTTTGTTACCATTCTGCCATTGAACTGGTTTGTTGGGAGCAGGATTCTGCCTCATGCAGGCTGAAAAGCACAAGTTGCTTCTGCCCTGGGCAAGGCCCATCGAGAAGGACGAGGGGAGTGCAGGTGGGAGCGTTGGGAAGCGTCCTGGGAATGCAGAGGTACAGGGAGAGTTTTGCCTCTCTGAGAATCAAATTATTTATTACCAAAAGTAATTTTATAGTGAATTGGTTTAAACTTATTTTACAGCTGTGTGCCTGTATATCGTATTTTGGTAAAAACGGATATTTTCCTTAAAATATATAGAGATATATAAATAAACTTTTTTTGGAGCAAATGGACTTTTTTGCAAGGGATCTGTAATTGCCAAAGCAGTGTGATGCCAGAAGCGACTCTGCCGTTGTTCTGGGTGTCTGAGGAGGGAAGAAGCGTGTTTGTGTGCTACTGCTGGACACTGCGGGAGAAGGAGAAGCCGCGATGGATCTGGGACCTGCCGTTTGCAGACACAGACGGAGCGCCAGCCCCGCGTCCTGCTCATCACCGCCTTTCCAGAGACTTTGGAGCAGATTTCCGTTCGCTTTTGTCCCCGCCGCGCCGGGGCCGCTCCCGCCCGGTGTTCGCGGTTGTGCCGTGTCCGAGCCGTTCGCTGTCCCTGTCCCGGCCGCCGCCGCCCCGGCCCCGCCGGCGGACTGTGCTGTCTATAATAAACTGTGGTAAACGCTCGTACCGAGGCGCCTGGTCCGCTCCGGGTGGGACGGCGGGAGGGACCAGCGGGAGGAGCTGGGGCCGAGGGAAGAGCTGGAGCCGAGGGAAGAGGTGGGGCGGAGGGAGGAGCCGGGGCCGAGGGAGGAGCGGAGCCGGCGCCGCTTCCGCCCCGCGCGGCGCTTCCGGGTCGGCGGCGCCCGGGGAAGCGGCGGTGGCCGCGGGATTGGCGAGGCCCCGCTGGGCATGGGCGGTGAGGGGCGAGCGGCCGGGGGACCGGGGACCAGGGGGCGGCGGGGCCGGGCGGCGCC